>MUZC01000515.1:179103-201597 GCA_002072015.1 Radix auricularia
CCCCCCCCCCCCCCCACAAACATGTTTTATGCTTTTAATACTTTTATGAAACATGTTTTAAATAATATTGACACCATCAGTATGTGAATACATTGGTAAAATCCGAGTTGACGTTCCCATATTACATGGCCGCCATCTTTGTTGCTATGCCGCGTATCAAAGAAATTGGAAAATTCAACTTTGAAAATTCTAAAACTAAACCTAACCCAAAATTCACAATTATACCTAAACCCCAACCCTAAATTAACAAATAAAAATTCTAAAACTAAACAACAAATTTTTTACAAAGAAAAGAATGCAGAATTAATTGCTATGTAACCCATTGGGGAACGTTTAATTGGATATAGCCCTACATTTAACTAATTCCTTGAAAATTCTTAATCTATTATGAAATACTTTTTTTTTTTTTAAAGTATGTACACCAGCAAATCGAGAACATTGTTCTAAAATAGTGATACCCATAATATGTGACAGGTCCATTAAATCTGGGAATCACTGATTTATAAAATAAGAAAAATTAATGTACAATTGAGCCAGCCTAGAACTAGTAGATTTTTGGGATGTTACATATAACTGGCACAGTATCTAATATCCTTTGGTCAGCATTCAACACAACAGATATATGTCAACAGGATTATAATAGACACAATTACAATTTTGTCACATTCCAAAAATACATTTTAAGAACAGCATGTTTAAAATAAATTTGAAAAGTTTCTGGAGTATTCATCTAGAACAAATAATGTTACAGTATTTACATATAAAATAAGGTATAAAACTGGAAAATATTAAAAGGAATAAACAGATGGATGCACTTGTCAACCATATTAAAATAATTCATTTCCACAGATGTATCATAATACAATTATATTGTATTACACTATTTTTTAAATTGAAAAAAATGAGGTACTAACATTTTATTTACAACAATATAATCCATTTAATTTCATGACTATTGCTTTTAAAACCTCAGTAATAAAAAAGGACTGCATCTTTAAAGAACTGTAATGACATCTTTTGAACTGTAAGAATTAGTTCATGTGTTTCATGCAATATAAAAAAATGTTGAAATATGCTGTTGACACTCACTCTTAATAATGCACTGTTGAACAATTATCCTGCTTTATTAGGATGAAATAATTTAGGAAAAATAGGATGGGTAGAATTATGAAATTTGATTTGAATAGACAAGTTTTGATTTAAATAAAGAAGACATAACACCATAGAATTATTTTTAAACCGGCAGTAAAAATTTCAGACCCCCTCCCCCCTCCGTCTGTACGGTAAATAGTAAATTACACGGTGAATAATAAATAAATAAACATTCAATTTCAAGAGTTAAACGGTTGCTTCCCTTTGAACGATTTATTCTGTGTCACTTGTACTTAATTAAACCCCGTATGACATTTTTATTCAAACCTTTAAAAAAGCGTTCAAAACTGTTCGAAACATGAAAAATTACATTTTAATAATTTTTTTATCATTATTTTCAATTCACCTTTTCTTAAGTTTTGGAAATGGGAGCACAAAAAATTAATACCAACGATGACAAATTAGTCACATTTAAGATAATTTATGTGATTTTCCTAATGAAAAAAAAATGTAGTTCAATATTTTTAAAAATATATATATATATATATATATTTAAAACCAACATTAGGATCATTCAATACATTTGAAAATACATTCAAATTATAAAAGAACATTTCTGATTCAGATTTAAAACATTATAGCCTTATGAAAATAACTATCAATGGTAATAATATTTTATATGATGCATTGTAGGAATAAACAGGGTAATCAACTATATATTAAACATTATAGTTACAAAAGGAGCATATGTCCTTACCTTTTATAATTAACAACTGTTGTTTTCACATCAACTGCCATAGAAATACATGTATTGTCATTTTAAAATAGTATTTTAAATTAAGTTTAAAAAAAAATGAGTTTGTTACTTAGTGCAGTTATCACTTTGAAATGAACAATTTAAGTAATTAGTTTCTGAGGTTAACCCTCTTGAGATGGAGATCCTTTGGACAAGCTTTTGCAAAGGGTTATTATAAGTGTTGCAAAATATTGCAATCATTTAAAAACAAGATTATTGTAGAATTGTATTCTCAACATCCATTAAATAATAAATCCTCATTTGCATAATTATATATTCAATTTTTTGTGAAACCTAAAACAAAGTGTTTTCTTGCACAATTTTGGTTGCATTTTGTATTTTTGGAGATTTAAGAATGATTTTTTATTTAAAAATAGTATTCAAATTTTTATTTAAAAATGCGTAAACCTCTTGGATATTTTAAGGTTAATGTATTTTAGCATTTAGGGCACCCTAGATTAGAAGAAGAAAAATGCCCCCACATACCTTATCTCTCATTATTGAAAATGTTTTATATGCACCATCATGTCATTATTTGTTGCAATTAGGATATGAATGTTTTATATTGAAAGCATTTATAAATATATATTTGTTACTATTTTTATGTGAAGCGTGAGCCCAGCTGCTTGCTGGGGTACTGTGCTATATAAATTATCAAATAATTATTATAAATAATTTGAATACTATTTCCAAGGAATTTTGAATCTTTTTAAATATTATCATGCAGAAAGTGATCTATATAAAATGTTTAAATACAAAAGAAACTGTTCTTTGAAAAATAAAATGTTTCAAAATATCATACAAAAATAGATGTGAAGTCATTAGTTTCATCAAAAGTAAATGATTAAGATGAGAATATACTTGTTAATATAGTATAATTGCCCTTAAAATGTATCATTAGTTCATTAAGTACTTAAGTTTACATCAATAAATGCAGTCCTTAGTTGTTTGGCCTCTAATAGTAATATATATTTACATGAACTAAAATTTTAATACAGAAATTTTAGGTTTTTTAAAATTATAATAAGACAGAAAATAAAGGCCTACCATCCCTTGCCTGCTGTTGCCCTTGTTGATTGCCTTGCTGAAGTTGCTGTTGTTGCTGCTGTTGAAGTTGTTGTTGCTGTTGAGATTCAATGTTTTGTTGTAGTTGATGTTGTTGCTGTCGCCGCTGATGCAGCTGAACACCAAGCCGCGGCTGCTGGGGTTGCAAAGGGTAGTGCTGCAGCAAGTGATTCTGTCGCACAGCTAAGGATTGAGATTGATGTTGCATGTGGCTAACCAGATATGACCTCAGGGAGAGTGGATGACCAGAATCTGAGGTGTTGGCTGCAGACAATGATGCAGCTTCAATGCGGCTCTGACCATCAGCTGAAACTCCATGACTTAAACCACTTTGTGCTCCACTTTCTGCAGGCATGCTAGGTGGTCTGGCAGTTCTCGCTGATGCTTCTAAAGCTCGACGAGAGAGGTGAGAGTTCTGCATTTCTTCCCGTCGTGATTGAAGCAGGGACTGGTTGCCTCCCATTCGGTGTGAGTGCCAACGAGATGAAGAGCTACTGGCCTGCGTACTAGCTTCTCTGGATGAGGAGTTAACTTTAGCAGGTGTGGCTGCAATTTTACTTTGTTTTAGATTTGTGTTACTAGATTGCCTAGATGTTTCTGGACTGTCCTGACCAACTTGTGATGTTGCCCCTAAAAGTGTAACTGTTAGTGATGTAGATTTAGAGGGCGTTGGCTTGTGAGAGCTCAAAAGATTTTGTGAAGATGTTGGGTAAACTCTGGCCGACAATTTGGAAGACTCCTCAGTTCGAGCAGAAATATACTTAGAAGACGATGTCACATGTTCATTGTTTAACTCAGCAAAGGGGATGGTTTTTGCTGGTAACTTCTTTTCTGATTCATTGGTGGCACTTTGAGTGTGGTTGTAGGACAATGGAAGTGGTATATTTTTCCATGATAGGCTTGGTCTGTCTTTACTTGGGGGCACTGATTCCCTGTGCTTCCCAGATTTGGGAATAGCTCCTTGTTCTCTATAGTTTACAGACTGACCAGATGTCACAGTTTGGGGATCATTGCTGTAAGTGACTGGGGAAGGGCTGCAGTGATTTCTCAGTGCAAGGCTCTGATGTGTTACTAACTGAGCTGGCTGGTTTTGAGCAGTGCTGCAGCTACTGCTGTGTTGGTTTGGTAAAGGGGCAACAGGTCTAAAAGCTGATAGAGTTGAACCAAAACTGCTCTGGGGTGGCTGAGGAGATGAGCCAGAAATCTTCCTGGAAGATTCTCTTGTTTCTCTATTCATTTCCTTTTCTTGTGTTGAAGTTGATTTGGCACTGGAGGGCTTTGATAATATGTTCATGTTAGGAACATTCTCTCCTTTTCCTGCACATCTGATGTTTTCATAGCATGGTCCATTCTCATAAAAGTTCTCGTCTACAGCATGACGTCCTGGGCTTTCTGAACTATCCACCGTTTCTGGGCTCTCCCCTGTGATGGCACAAACTTCGGGGGAAACTGACAAAAGGCGTTCATATTCTCCCAGTTGATCTACAGATTGTGTGTGTATATAACTGAGAACTGGTCTGTTGGGCCTACTAGAATCTTTTCTCATCACCATAGCCCCAGCACCTTCAATCATCTGTTCTTCTTCCTTTGAGAACTGGCCATTGTCATCTGAAGTGCTATAGAATGGCTTGTCTTGGTTTTGTATGCTTAAAACATCTCTGCGTGAAGAATTTGAATGACTAACTGTTACATTCAATGTAGAAGTCTGCCTCAAATTATCTTCTGGAGACTGATGAGCATCCCCTCTATTTCCACTTTGAAACTCAACCATAGGAACACATTCAGCACCCTCATCTGCAGCATTATAGCTGTGAGCATCTGTGCTTGATGAGTTTTCAGTATCAGATTCATCACCACTATCTGAGCCTGATCCAGCTGCATCCTCAGCCTGTTCTACCAGTTCCACAGCCTCATAAGGAGGTAATTCTTCTTCATCAAAATCAGTGGGCAAGCGAATTTTGCGGGAGTCAGTAACTGGACTATTTGATAATCTTACTTGCATCATATTATGTGAACAAGGTCTGTTGTTAATGGTAGAAACTTGTCTGAGGGGAACAATATTTAACCTCTCAGTTTCTTTGTTGTCACAGCGCACGTCTCTAGTCTGGCTTGAACTTCTGCTATTATTTCTTCGGTCTGGAGGATAGTACCTGGCACCACCAGCAGAAAGAAGATTGTTGTTGTTACATCCAGTCATTTCTTGTTGGCTATGCCTCTGTCTGCGAGAATTTGGCTGATCTGAGGCTGTTCGCCTGTGTGATCTGCGATACTCAATTTGAACTCTATTTATATCCGTGTTGTCAGAATGTCTTCTTGATGCCGCTTCATTTTGCAGATGTCCCCGTGCATTGGAGGCTCTCTGGCTGCTTGTGTTTGGTGCACCGCCTCTTAATGTACTAGTAGTTCTGACTGTACCCTCTGGAACATTTCGATGTCGCCGCCTGTGCTTGGGCTTTTCATGATGTTCAAAGAAAATGTATTTGCAACAGACTATCAGTGCCAAGACGTTTCCAGAAAGACAGAATACTGAAATAACCAACAGTGAAGCGTGAATAAGATTTGATGTTCTCTTGTTATATTCTGTTACATCGATTCGGCTGTAAAACCCACTACTTAGAGTCAGTCCACCAGCAGAAAGAATCAGCATTGTAAGGGATGTGAACATGGCTATCAGTGAACTTATGCAGAATGTTTTGACGCTAGCAAGTGACTTCAGTCTGGAAACAAATACAGCAGTGAGGCCTGATGCTAATATCGTTGCCCCGCCCCACATTCCAGTTCCGACAAAGTGACCCCATGATTGTGTCACAAAAGCAATGATGGAGATAACCATGCTTGCAAGACCAAGAAAGAAGAGAATGATTCCTAGCACAAAAACCCGTGTGAACGGGAAACTTGTGTGCATTTTCCAATGTAACGACATAGTTGTCTCAATTACATGTAGAATTTGCGTTCATCAAAGATGTTAATGTAATGATGCTGTGAAGCTGTTTCATGGCTGGGAAAAAAGAATAAAACAAAATTCTTTATTATAGCCAAAATATAAGATACACAAATAATAATATAAAGGGGCACAGCGGTCCAGTGGCATGTGCGCTCTACTGACGTATCAATGGTCACAGGCTCAAATCCATGTGAAGGCAATGATTTGTTCCCGGGGCCAAGGGCATCCCCGGGTCCACCCAGCTCCGAATGGGTACCTAGTACCTAACACTAGTTAGTGAAATAAAAGCGGCTAGGTAATGCATGGAACCCACATAGCTGTGGCCTATGAACGCTGCATCACTTGCCAACAGTCCGGTATCAAACGGTGGACGCAATTATCTTCCGTATAGAAGGAGCGGCTGTATAGATAAGAAAAGAGTAAATAGAAAGCTTTATTAATGAATTAAAACACGAGTATTAGTCATTCAATAAATATTTACATTTATTGCTTTAATCACACAGATCATTTTTAAATTCATGATAGTGTAATTTTAAAGTTTTATACCCTTTCTATAGAGTGACAAATTTATTACTGCTACATTGTTTCTAGGTGATAAACATTTTGGTTCAGAAACATACATGAGCACACATGTTAGAGTTTAGAATGAAGATTAATTAAATTGAAGTAAGAAGAACTGGGCAAGTGATTGTTATGTAAATTTAACTGTGTATATACTGTAAATGAAACTAATCTTGGACTTGGTAGAAGTAAATGTCAAGGGGGCAATTAAACTCAATTTCTTAGGCTATTAGCCCTAAATATAAATTAGTATATATTAGGGCTGTTATTGATTAATTTAAAATTAATCGTTAACTTGAGAAAAATTACCTGATAATTAATAGATAATTTTGATTAAAGCAAAAAATAAAATGTATGACGTCATTAAACTGAAAATTTCAAGGAAAGTAACAAAACAGGCTATTCCAATTTTTTTATATAGATATAAGTAGTTCAATATAATGTCCATGAATTTGAATTTTGTTATTGCTAATTAAGTAAAAACAAAGTTTAATTGTTGATAACATTTTCCTTATAGAACAGCTTATTTTAAAGTTGACACTTTAAAAATATTTTTTTAAATGGAGAAGTTTGTACATAAAAAAGCAACTATTTTTTATTTTTAATAATTGATTATGTATTGATAAATCGGTAAAAATCATTGAAAAGATTTTCCATAGTTTTAATCAATATTTTATCAATTAATCAAGAAATTAATCGATAATTTCCGCAGCCCTAGTGTATATATTATATATGTAATATAAGTTGTCATAACACTAATGCTAACACTATGATTAATAAAATGATGTCTGATTGATCTATAAATCCAAAAAATGTATTTTAGATGTTGATCTTCTCAGGATGGACAGTTGTAATTGTTAATCAAAAGCTTAAAAGTTTCATAATCAATTGATGGCAAAGGAAATCAAGTAAAAAGTGCTTGTGAGTGTGAGCCAATATTCTATCTCCAGTATTTAGTCTTAGGACACTTTCACTTAGGTCTTATGGCAGCAGACAAGAAGCGAGACTATTGCTGAGATTTAATAATATCCCCTTTTGAATTTTCAGACCATGACCGCCTTTGGGGCAAGTAAAGTAGCGTTCACAAGTTTTATTGACCACTAACAAGCAGGGGATTGTTTTGTTAACACAATGCCCCTGGGGCCTTGCCAGTACCACTGCTCAAACCAGCGACTTGAGTTCTTGCAACGATTCAGCAGTCACTGAGACCATCAAGCCCCAATGCTAGGATTTAGGGTGATAATAATATTTTATTATATTGGTATGCTATTTTTCTATTTAATTCATCCTGAAAAAAAAGATTTCTTGATACTGTTAATATAAAAAAAAGATTTATGTAATAGTATTGAAATTGTTAAAAGTAGTAAAACAAATGTTAAGTCAAAGCGCATGGCCCTGAAAAGCACTGTTGCCTCATTCGTATGCCATTAGGCCGGGCCTGGTCTTACTCTTAGGTAGAATCCATTTTTGTCTTTTTATTTATGGGAACTTAATTTTTGGCTAAATGTATTACAACCCTCATATTCATATTGATATAAAGAGGGAAGCACTTTTCTTATTCCAAATGCAAAAACTAATACATACAAATTCTCATTCTTCCAATCAGGAATTAGGGTGTGGAATGGTTTGCCTGCTCAGGCCTGGGAAACAGACTATACTTTACTCTTATCAACATTTAAAACTCTAATTAGTCTAATTCTAATAAAAATACAAGATGAGACCTTAATCATGTAAAAGTGTAGGACACAATCATCTTCTGTATAAAGAAGCGTCTGTAAAATATATGATTATGATAAAACTAGGTTAGGCCTTTTTGTCAGCCAGTTTTGAAAGATAAAAAGGCTAAATTTAAAATATTACATGATAAATCATTATAATTATTGCTCACTGACACTCCAATCAAAGTCAAAGTAGTCATGAGTCAGGAGACAAATTGATGATTACCCTTGTCACTTGGACTTGACTTCAGACTACCAGTGGTAACGGCAACGGTATGACTATATAGGTAGGGAATTCAATAATTGAGAACTGCAACTTTGAAACAGGAAGTAGACTAAATAATAATAAATATACTTCAGAATACTACCAAAATACTTCCGGACGTTTGTCTCCATCCCTACCACTATACTATACTATACTATTACTATATACTTCAGTGACCATAAATAGTACAAAACTAGTACTATTTACTTTATAGTATAGTGTGATATTTTAGTAGAGCCCTTACTTACTAATACTAAATCTTACTCAACTTACAATTCTTTTACTAAATTTACTTACTAATACTAATACTACACTTCTGACTTCTTACACTCAAACATTTAATAATAATATTACATACTATTACTATTACAATAATAAGGCATTGGCACAAGGCCATTAGTCTGTACTGGAATATCCCCCCAAAATAATTATAATTTGATAAATATTTTATAAATTAATAATAAAGTAATAAATTAACAGTGGGAGTGGGAGTAGGCGTTGAGTAGGGTGATTTTCAATAATAATAATTTGAATTCGAACTATTTCAGTTTCAAAATTATTTCATTTATCATTAGAGTAATTACCTTTCAAAAACATTATTCTTTTAGAAAATAAAACATAATTTTAACTTGTATTTTCCAAAAGCGGCGATTAAAGACATGATTTCTCTTATGTCAGATACGTTCCTGAATTATGTACCATGACCGTAGTCGCCATTTTTGGTACTACAGATCCCCTCCACCCCCATTTTTTGCGTGTGTAGATGCGATTTGATTGGTTATGAGTAGTAGGCTTATTACCTTTTTGTAAGCCCCATTCATGTACCTTCAATTTCAATTTGGTCTATATAGTTATGGTCCTAAGTAAAATACCTGTCCGAGGTATGTAGGTAGAAAACAACTACTCAAAGTATCAAAATTTAGATTAATAATAAAAATATTAGGAATAATTTAGATGGTGTTACTCGAGTTTGACATCAAAGAAGAAAAAAGTAACAAAATTGAGTTTTTAAAATAATTAAAATTGATTACCTAAAAAAAAAAAAATGTCCTGACAAATAATGTGCAACGGCAACGGTAAATGTACAAGTAAGTTTAGTAAGCTTGCCTGTTGCCGTTGCAAGTTCGAACTTATTTATCATAAGCAGATCCTGGTTTTTCAGATTTAAATTGATGTGAATTATTTTTCATGTATGAATGAGTAAAACGAGTTTTCTGTGCAACCTTCTTGTCAGTTCCGAAGTCATAGTCATAAGTCCTAAGCCTAAGACAGTTGCTAATTAAATAATGACTAGCTCATACCCGCACTTTGCAGCGGAAAATTATGATTTCAATTAAGTGTTGAACAACCGTGTTATACCAATTCAAAACGTATTTAAGATCGCAGGAGTGCACAACAACTTCCAATAGCGATATAGGCTAAGTTGGTTGAAATTTAATGATGAATTTGTTTCTGATAGCTTATAAAAGGAGAAAAACCTACATTGGGGCCCCCGCCCCCCATGAATGTGAATTTTAACATTCTTATTCGCCAATTATTGTCGGGCGAGTGTAGTCAACAATTTCAATAAAGGGGCCGTCCATAAATGACGTCACGCGATTTTGGCCGATTTTTTACCCCCTCCCCCCTACGTCACGCGTCGTCACAAAATCGTCGACCCCCCCCTCCAAAAAGTACGTCACAAAACTTTGACCCCCCCCCCCTAAAAAAAATTAAATACTTTCTCTTTGAAAATAAGAATGTTTCAAATCACTTTTTTGTCATTTAAGTATTTATTTATTGTAGGTCTACATTGTATTATCGTAACATGAGTGAAGCTATGTAAAAGATATTAAATAAATTAAATAACTTGTAAGCCAGTGATTCTCAAACTTTGTCGTATCAGACGACCGGCAAGAATTTTTCCATTTCACCAGGTACCATTGCATTCTTTTCCCGTTTTGACATGATTTTCTCTGTACTTATTTGATAGCANAATGAGCCCCTACACAGCTTAAAGCCCTATAAGATTAAGTATGAATTCGGTTTGTTTTACATCTTACATTTTTTTAAAAAAAGTGTTTAGTTGCCATGTCATAGCAAGACAGCTAACGAACAATGCAGCGGTAATGTCAAAAACCATTGATGTGATTAACCTTCGCGATTAAGCTCGCGAATGTGACTATTGATATTACAAGGATCATTGCACTGTTTATAGACCTAGAATATATAGATACAAGACAATGCCCTTAATTGATTTCGATCTTCTGACAGTTTCCCTGCTAAGTATATGCACATCAAAGGCATTTGATCTAAAATTATCACATTGATATCACATCTCATGTTTTCTAAAAATTATTAGGTATGCGCTGGAAGAGGAAAATGGCCCATTCTGTATGAAACCCACATTTGTGCAAGAAAGTAGTTTGTCATCTTGTGCGTCGCAAAATACAGTAATTCTTGCAAGTTGAGGACTGAAATACTATGACATTATCAAAATATCCAACATTATCATAACTTTTTAACTCTGAAGCTCACAAGCTTGTTTGTTTTGTTTTGTTTTTTTCAATTCTTTTTTCTTCAGGATGTTACGTACGTCACAGTTGTAAATGTAATGTCACCAATAAATTATCTCATTTTGGGTAAAAAGGGAACTCTTGGGGGTAATGCTCAATCATTCTGGGGATAGAAAATTTGCTAGAATCCGCTACTTTTGGGTTAATAGTATTGTTAATATAAACTTTTATAATTTTAATATTTAGGTATCCTTTTGAATCGGTCCGTTTTTTTCAAACCGTTTAACTTTTTTAACCGGCCTTCAAAAAAAAAAAAAAAAAAAAAAAAAAAAAATTTTAAAAGTTTTAACATCCTTAGATTAGATTTTATTTTAATGCATACAAATTAAGCATTGACTATAGATCATTACTTGTAACTTCTTTGTATATATAAAAAAAAAGTTATTTTAAAATAATACTTTTTTAAAATAACATCTGGGGTCAAAAGGGAATTTTTAAGGGTAATGCAGACTCATTTGGGACATATAACATCCACTACACTCCACTAGATATATTCAAATACGTCATGTGTACGTGTACGCTTGGTAACATATGCCCACTATTGAACAAGTTCCTTCCAGAAAATGCATTTGTTAAATTTGTCATCTAGACTCTATGTAGATTTCTTATCTACGTACATACGAACACACCTAAATCCAACCTACTTTCATTTATATTGACACAAGTGACAATAATCTTAATCAACATGACTTAAATGTATCAAGTATCCTTTATGTCAAATTTAAAATTAATGCCTTAAAAACTTGAGTTCAGAAGAAAAGTTGTTTTGTGCTCCTCTCGATTTGCGATGTCGTGAATTTGATGCATTCAATAAAGTTAATGAATAATTTTGACTAATTTTAAATGGACACATTTATTATATTTAGAATGGCCAGAGGCGTTTGACCAAAAAACCAATCGAAAAACTATATCAAAAACTTTTATTATTGTATCAAATAGATTCCCCTCCCCTCACCCACCGCCAAAATGGATATTCGGTGTCGTTTTNTTTAGACACTTGTCCTGTTTGTTAAACTCACCAGTAGCAGTTTCGGGGGGAGGGGGGGATAACCAACCACAAAAAAAAGTTCGCAGACTCCTGCCGTGAGTGAACAAACGAAATTGCGGTTACAAAGCTTTGATGTCAACAAACGACGCAGGATTACAATTTCGTATGTTCTCTTGTGGATTCTCAAACTTAAGAATTATAATTATATTTAATTTTCGTGTCCTGTTAGCTTATCGAACGGCACTTTGAGAAGCACTGAATTTTTTTAAAAAGGTCATTAAATAAATTTTAAGTGACCAAATATGCAAGTGGAAGTTTTATTTAAAGTTACCCTTTCGATGTGACGTCACATTTCTTTAACCCCCTCCCTCCCCCACGTCACGCATCGTCACAAAAGTGTGACCCCCCCCCCCCCCCCCCCCCCCTAGGTGCGTGACGTCATTTATGGACGGCCCCAAAGTTTCATGCTTCTACCCAAACGGGAAATAGGAGAAATAGGGATTTTCAGTTTTTAAGGAGATCATATACGGAAAAACGTTTTTTGTGCCCTCGGCCCATAATAAGTGATAATTTAAAATATTTTGTCCCCTTTTACCATCGCGGAAGTGTCCTCAACAACTTCCTAAAGGTTCAGGCTTCTACTTACTCGGGAAAGAGGAGAATAAGTGATATTCAATTTTATGTATCCAATATAAGGGGAAAAGTTTTTGGGGCCCCCGGCCCTACATCAACGGGCATTTTAAAATTATTTTTAGCCAATTTTCGTCGCGAGAGGGTACCCAACAACTTCTCAAAGTTTCATGCTTCTGCCTACACGGGAAATTGGAGAATTAGTGACGAGTAAGTCAGTGAATCAGTGAGGGCTTTGGCTTTTATTATTATAGATTATACATGAAATGCCATTTTTAAATCCCATATATTAACTTCCTTGTCGTCTCTTGGTCCGTATGTCGGGGATGCGGAAAAAAAAAGAAAATGACCCACTTCCCGTAATGCTAGCGAGCTGAAATTTTGCACATAGACTTGAGTCACTTAACAGTGCATTGTGTCGAAATTTCAGATCCATCGAATGAACCGTAATTAAATTAATGCACTTTTAGTTTATCTCTATATAAATGTATGGTAGCCGTCAGTTGTTGTTGACATCCACGTGTTTGCTGGAGTTCAGTCCAACCTTCGGTGACCACACCCACATCCACACCCGTCCCCGTTTTAGCCAACGTCAGTCTGTAGATGTTTTTTGCGCTATGCATATTATTTTGAATACTAGCAATTTACCCGCGCTTTGCTGCGGGAAGTTGGAGAATTAGTGATGAATGAGTGAGTGATATTTGGGCCCCAACAACTTCAAAAAGTTGTATGCTTCTACCTACATGGGGAATGGGAGAATGAGTAATTTTTGTTTACTTTTTATATAGTTACTATTAGGAAAAAACTACATTTGGGCCCCCTGGCACCAACTGAGAAATATTTTAAATAATTTTTCAGCTCGTAGAAGTGTATTTAATAAACCCCCAAAGTTTCATTCGTTTGACTATTCGGAAAATAGGAGAATTAGTAGTTTTCAATTTTTATACAGCACATAAAAGGAAAAAGCACGTTTTGGGGCCGCAGCCCTCATAAATGTGCATTCAAAAATTCTTTTACGCCAGTTTTCGTCGTGAGAGGGTACCCAATAACTTCCAAAAGTTTTATGTTTTTACCTACACGATGAATGTGGAGTTTCCGATGAGTCAGTTTTTAATATAAGAAAAAACTATATTTGGGTCCCCAGCCCCCTATGAGTTGAAATTTACCATTCTCTTTCGCCAACTTTCATCGGGAGATTGTATTCAACAACTTCCCAAAGTTTCATACTTCTACCTACATGGGGAAAGGGAGAATTAGTGATGTTCAGTTTTTATTTAGTTTATATTAGGAAAAAACTACATTTGGGCCCCCGGCTCCCAGTAAGGGGTATTTTAAATATTTTTCACCTGCTATCATCGTGAAAGTATAATTATCCATTCCCCTACGTTTCATGAGTCTACCTCATCGGGAAATAGGAGAATTAGTGATTTTCAATTTTTATATAGCTCATATAAGGAAAAAAAAAAGGTTTTTGGGGCCCCGGCCCCCATTATTTGGAAATTTAACATTCTCTTTTGCCAATTATCGTCGGAAGCATGTTCTCAAAACATTTTACAAAGTTTCATGCTTTGGATGTGGTGGTCGAGAGGTAGCGCTCTCGACTGTCATACCGATGGTCACGGGTTCGAATCCACACGAAGGTGAGGATTTGTTCTCGCGGCCTGAGGAGTCCCCGAGTCACCCAGCTCCGAATGGGTACCTAACTAGACAATAGTTAGGCGGCTGGGGTAATGCGTGGAACCCTATAGCCGTGGCCTGTGACCGCTGCATCACTTGCCAACAGATCATCTCTCATGGTCTGTGGACGCAATTATCTTCTGCATAGAAGGAGCGTCTGTATATCTAAGATAAATCTTAAATCTTAAAAAAACGTTTTGGGGACCCCGGCCCCCATGAGTGGGAAATTTAACTTTTTTTCCCAATTATTGTCGAGAGCACGTACTCAACAAATTTCCAAAGTTTCATGCTTCTACCTACACGGGAAATAGGAAAATTGGTGATTTTATTTTTTTTATAGAGCCCATATAGGAAAAAAATGTTTTTGGGCCCCTGACCCCACATAAGCGAGATTTGTAAAATTCATTTTCGCCAATTTTCGTCGTGAGAGGGTACCCAACAACTTTTCAAAATTTCATGCTCCTTCCTACACGGGAAGTTGGAGAATTAGTGATCAGTCGCAAGGCGGATTTAGCTTTGTCTGCGTGGGGGGGGGGCAGGAGAATTTTAGGGGGCGCCGCAAAATTTTACTAATATCAGAGCATTGGGTAAATGCTAGGGCTGTTAACGATTAATTTAAATTTAATTGTTAACTTTTGAAAAATTAACGATTAATTAATCGTTAATTTCGATTAAAGCCAAATATTTTAATTTATGATGTCATAAGTAACACTCATTTTACGTTCTTGTTGAAAATCTAAATAACACTGGCATGTCTCCTTTATATATCTACTTTTCACCAACTACGCAAAAAGACGAGTGTGTTGACATTAATTGGTTCAAATGATGAGCGGATCTAATTGACAATATAACCAGCCGAGCTGAATAATCATTCACATGGAACTGAGAAAACTTAAACTGGTATCCTCAAAACGGTCTTGGCAAGGAATGACCTTATCGGATATCGGTGTTCATTAATTTTCACCATTGTACAGGATTAATGGATTCAAGAACTCCCATCTCCATTTTGTAACGCAGTAATTCACCAGAAGAGCTGTCGTCATTTCTGTTTCAGAGTCAAACTCCATTACTGCCATTACCACAATATAAACATATATGTTTTCAAAATAGTAAAGTATATTTATTTCAGTTGTATATTTATTGATCTAAGAAAGAAACTTAGTTTATGCGAATTTATATATAGCCCTGAGCCATATTTAAATTCCTTTCTACTTGGAGCGAAACGATTTATCGTTGATTCAAAGTCAACGTTCTCACCTAGAACAGGTTCATTTGAAATTAATGCCAATCCAGACAGACGTTCGTTTGTCATTGTTGAGCGCAAATAATTTTTGATGATTTTCAATCATTGCTAACAGGAAGATTCAAGTAAATGTTTATAGAATATTGACAAACAAGAGAGACCTGATGCCATTTATTTTTCAATCAAGAATGGTAGAAACTCTTTAAGTTGTAGCTCACTAGATAGTGATGGACGTTGTGATGCATGCAAATTTTTAAAGGTATAATATTCAAGAATGCTTCTTCTAGGTTAATGTGTTTGTAAATTTTGCATAAACTTCGAAGAGGATCTGTATTTTCTTCCAACATTTGTGATGGATCAATACAATANTTTTATTTTCTGCAATTCGCGTTTCTTTAAATTTTGTTTTTAACATCTAGTTTGGAACAATTTTCGTTAATAAATTATTAGACATCTACTTTCAGAATTTTAAAAAGCTTGATCGCTTCTCATTTCAACAAACTTATTTCTTCCAACATCGATCAATCGTTTTGCAATTGCAATGTCAATACTCTTGAGCTGCAAGTGGTTTGATAACATGAAAATATCAACCAACTTTTGTACAAATAGCATCAGAAAAAACAAAAGAATATTTTGTTATTAAAGCAGATAGTCCCATTGCTTCTGCTCTGACACTTCCTTTATGTTATGTCGATGGCCTTGAAATTATATCTTCTAGAATGGCTAGAATAGCAGAGAATGATCCAATAACTGCATCAACTGCATGCTTACGGCCTACGGCTTGCCCATCTTGTATCAAAAAGTCATTTCAGAGTATCTACTGTTGATTCATATTGAGATTTTTGATTTTTTAAAAGAGTATGTAGACGTTGTAAACTAGACGTAAAGAATACCTTTAAGCTGTGCCAAAAACAACTGTATACATCGCTGTTTACAGACATTGCTTTGATAGTGACCAAATTCAAAACATGAGTACAACAATGAACATAGATGGCATTGTATGAATGTTTGAAGGCCACTCTTAGTTCAAGACATCACAGATGAGCCAACATATGCCTTTCCTCCTCAGATTGTGATATCAATGTCTCGCTTTTGTAATATGTAGTTCCACAACATGTCCTGATTTTGAAACTGAACGTAAAATGACATCTTATCAATTTCAAATATACCAATGTTTCGTCTAATCGATAATTACAGAAAATACATGTTCATTATCAATTACTGCCGATAATTCAGATGCAAATGATTGAATTAAATCAATCTGCACAACATTGTTGTAAATAAATTTCATTTTTCTTTTAAACTCTAGATGACTGTCCAAAGTGGAATCATAGTTGGCTAATAAGCTTGTGATTTAACAAATATTTCAAGTATTTCGACAACTAACATACCTAAAGTCTAAAGCAAGAATTTTCTCTGTGTACTCTGAATAACAAACCTTGTTTTGCAAAATATCAAGAAAAACGTCACGTTTATCATTCGTTTCAATATTTCTCTATACTTATCCACTTAGCGACGCTCCTGACTGACCAAACCAGATATTACAGTTTTGAAATATGATATTTAGCAAGCCAATTTTGTCGTATTGCAGTTTAGTGTTGATTAAATTTTTCGTGTTTAGCATTCTTTTTTTTTTTTTTTGCCCTGGTTACACCTTTTTAGTGTTCATGAGGGCGTCTCAGGGGGGCGCCATTTTAGACCCAACTGGAGCGCGGGGGGGGGGCGACCCACCCCCCCTGCCCTATAGCTAAATCCGCCACTGATCAGTCGGTTTTTAATATAAGAAAAACTATATATGGGCCCCCGGTCCCCCATGAGAAGGAANTACCCAACAACTTTTCAAAATTTCATGCTCCTTCCTACACGGGAAGTTGGAGAATTAGTGATCAGTCGGTTTTTAATATAAGAAAAACTATATATGGGCCCCCGGTCCCCCATGAGAAGGAATTGTAACATTACTTTTTGCCAGTTTTTGTCGGGAGCGTGTACTCAAAAAATTAACCAAAGTTTCATGCTTCTACCTATACGGGAAATAGGAGTATTAGTGATTTTCAATTTTTATAAAGCTCATAGAAGGAAAAAACCGTTTTTGGGGCCCCGGCCTCCCATGAGTGGGAAAATTAACTCTTTTTTTCCAGTTATAATTGGGAGCATGTACTTAACTAATTTCCAAAGTTTCATGCTTCTACCTAAACGGGAAATATGAAAATTGGTGATTTTCAATTTTTATAGACCCCAAATAAGGAAAAAAATGTTTTTGGGCCCCCGGCCTCACATGAACGAGATTTTTAAAATTCTTTTTCGCCAATTTTCGTCGTGAAAGGGTAACCAACAACTTCCCAAAGTTTCATGCTTCTACCTACACGGGAAGTTGGAGAATTAGTGATGAATGAGTGAGTCAGTGAGTGAGTGAGTCAGTCAGGGCTTTCCCTTTTATTAGTATAGATAATCAATACTTTTTTGTTCTGTCTCATATATAAGGGATTTACAGTAAAAGAACTTTGTTTAACGGGTTTTTTAAATTTATTAAATCCCTTATATTAACTTCACCGTCGGCTCTCTCTGTCCTGACTGTCCGTTGGGCGGAAAGACAAAGTAAAGAATGACATACTTTCCATGATGCTATCGAGCTGAAATTTTGCACATAGACTCGTGTCACCTAACAATGCATTGTATCAAAAATTTCAGATCGATCGAATGTACCGTAATTAAATTAATGCACTTTTAGTTTATCTCTACATCATAGTAGCCGTCTGTTGTTGACATTAACGTGTTTGCTGGAGTTCAGTCTCGCCATGGGGGACCATATCCCCACCCACCCATTACCTTTTTATATCAAGAGAGTTAAGTCATGTTTAGTCTGTAAATGTTTTTTGTCGCGCAGTGCATATTATTTTGAATATTATCAATTTATAGAAAAAAACTTTGTTTTTACGGTTAAAAAAAAATTAAATCCCTATTATATTAACTTCATCGTCCTCTCTCTCTCTCTCTCTCTCTCTCTCTCTCTCTCGCACACACACAATAAAAAAAATATAAAAAAATAAAAATTCAAGAGTCAAGGCTGTTTCTAGACTAGAAACTAGAAAGTAAAATTTTAAAACTGAAAACCACGATGTTGGTGCTTTTATCTGTAACATAGAAACGTAGCGTATGTATAGGCTATAGGCTACCATACAATCATTTAAATGTGGCTGTATGAATATTTAATGAATGTAATGATGTTTTTGTTATTATTTTTATCTAAAGCGATGTGAACCCAGTTTCTTACTGGGGTACAGTGCTACATAAATTATCAATTTATTATTATTTTTAAATTTTTATTTAAGGCACAGGCAAAGCAGAACACTGAGAGGGTGCCGAAGTCAAGGGGCATCATTTGTTTCCCTTCCCACTCTCAAACTTAAAACACGTAATTGTTAAATAAAAGGCCTGACAGGACACCACAAAACAATGAAAATGTCGGCAAAAGGGCTTCGTCACGCAACAAATTAATGCTGTACCAGATATAATTAAAATTTTTTTTTTTTTAAATTCCAGCCGGAGCCGAATTTATGAAGTGAAAACTGTCCAGATCCAGATTTTTTTAAATGGCCGGACTTGCTGGAGGTGAAATCCGATACCAAACCTAGAACAAATAGACAAAAGCTAATAAACGGGAAATAAAATAAAAACTTGGCTGCGTTAGACTGGGCTTGAATTTATCCTACATGAACTACATGTAATATTATATTTCTATATAGAAGATTACATTATTGCAGCGTATGCTTACCCATGGCCATGGTTTATATCTAATCTAGTCTTACATTTTGATTAGAGTTTTGATGGTTGATAGCGTGTTGGTTGGGGGCCGCGGTGGTCGAGTGGCAAGCGCGCTCGACTGGCGCTCCGATGGTCACGGGCTCGAATCCATGGGAAGCCAGGGAAGCCCAGGGCGTCCCCGAGTCCCACCCAGCTCCAAATGGGTGATAAGCGGCGGGGCAATGCGTGGAACCCTCAGCCGCGGCATGTGACCGCTGCATCACTTGCCAAACACAACTGCTGCCTTGCAGATGGTCCTGGCTGACCAAAGGCTATGGAAGCAAATCCAGAAAATACAGCAGGCTGAAGTCGGAGACCACGGGCCAATTGGCGCAAAACTCGTGGCACGCAAAACTCAATATTCAATATTGAGAACGAAGAAGAAGAAGCGTGTTGGTTGTCCTGTTTTGTTAAGATAACCAATTCAACACGGGAATGGCAGATGGGAAGAAGGAGGATATGTCCTATATACTTAACGTGTTGTTGACAATAGATGTATCTCACATGGGCCATGGGGGAAAGCTGATCACCAGAAAATGATTTATTTTATTTTTTAAATGCTGTGGGTGGGGATTGGGGGGAGGAGCAATTATTTTTTAAAAAATTCCTTGAAACAAATATGTGTTGTTTTTATCTAAAAAAATAAAGAAGAAAAAAAAACATCATCAACAACACCACTACAACTATAAACACAATTAGAAAATCTATTATTTATGTAGTCACTGAACTGGAAATATTATCTTATTCTACAAAAATAAAGTGGAGACAACAGCACAAATTTCCATGTTTCCATAAAAGGACTATTGGACGAATTAATTTAAAATACCTTTTATTGTTAGTGCATCATTTTATTGAATTTAAATGAGACAAATAGAGAGAGTTTTACATACTTGCATAAGTTCAATTGTATTTTTAAAATTTCAAATTCAAAAAAGGTGTGTATGCTTTTGAATAAAATTTTATTTTCAAGAATTCCCCTATCAACAAACTGAATAATGAATGTCAGAATTTACATGCACTTTGCGTTTAAAAAAAGCATCTTTACCGTGTCTTAATATGAAAATTAAAAGTTGTAAAAATAATGCTTTACAAAATTAAACTGCATAGATAAAATAAAAGTACTTTAAAAAAATTTCATTTTACAAATTTATTTAGATGAAACAAACACCCATATTTTTTATTATTCATAAGTTCATAAATATAATAATTATGGCAATGACTAAATATTTACATAGTTTTAAACATGATAAATAATTTTCTGTCAATAACTGTACATTTTGAAATTATTCATGCCAATTCCACAATAGGATTCCTAACTTTTGGTTTGTTTGGGTTGTTCTCCAAAAGCCAGTCAGCCAACCAGAGCTAGTTGAAATGTAAATTGGTAAAATATGAATAGCTATTGAATTAGTTGTTTATTTTAATCTGAAAACAATATTTTTTTATAAAAATTCTTTTTAAAAAATTGATATTTTAATTTTTTAGGGAATTTTTTTCCCCTTTTGAGTGATGACAGTAGAGTAAAATTAATTTTTAAAATCAGAGAAATATGACTTAGATGAAGACTAATGATTTAAATGACATTAATGACTTGAAAAATTATGTCACTTACTGAAATGAAGCAAACGAAAATAGAAATTACCAAAGAAGAATACCAATAAATAACTTGTAAGTTATATTAAATTAGAGAAACAATTTTAACAGTCCTTAAGAGACAACTTACCACTGGATCCTCTGGTTTCTTTTTTGCTAAGTCTGTCAAACCTTTAAGTAGAGTTGGATTTACAACTTTAGACAGATAATCTTTTGCTGCCTGGCCAGTTGCCACAGGCTCCACAATACCTAGACACAAACAATTAAAATAATGTAAGAAATTGTATGATATTTTTCTTTCCTTTAAAAAATATGTTAGCTAGCTTATCCATTTTTGTATCATTTTAAGTGTCTTTATTCATTTCAATATTTTAAACTAAGTTATTGTTTGAGTTGGGCAAGAAAATTTATGTATTTTCTTTCAAATTTGAATTCATTCTTTATACAAAATTTTACCCAGAGACATCTGGCAGCAAAATAGCGAGATGAATAAATTTTAGATTGAAATTGGCGGTACATTATCAAAGTTGTCAGTTTTAACAGATCATATCGCATTGAAATAGCAAGTGACACAAGTATTTACTTTAAAGAATTTAGCTTTGTAAAATGCTGCTGAGTAGTTGTGCCCCAAAAAAGCAAATTAGAAAAATCTGTTAAAAATTGTCACTGTTTACTGTACTTTTTAATAAATAAATGGGAAACAGAAATGAATTCTTATTTTTAAGGACTTTTCTTGGACTAGAAATTGAACATATAGTTTGTGGGTGTCTTTAAAAAAAAGACCTAGTGATTCCTGTGCTAAAAGCTTAAATATGCCATCTTATTTAATGATTGAAGGAGAGTAATGTAACATTTATAAGATCTTCCTTTTCATTGTACCTAAGTAGATTCACTTTAATAAAGTGAATTTTATAAACATCCATTGAAACATAACCCTTTTTCAATAATGAAAAGATTACAAAAATTGAAATAAGCAAATAAATTTTTGTAAAAAGAAATTCTTTCAAAATTGTAATAAAAATTAGAAAATAGTAAAAAAACCTCTAAATATGAATTGCATAAAAAAATTTCAACATAATATTTTTTTTAAAAATCAACAAAAATAAAAATAATTGATTTCTACCTGCTTTCAATTCGAATCACATGGCTTCATTTAAACTTTGGCACAGTCTTTTAATTAATTTTAAGAATTTAAAAATTATTTTCATAATCGCTATGTTTTGAATAGATAGTAGCTTTTTTTAAAGTTATGAATATACATATACAGTCGAAACCGCTTAAGTCGACGGCGTTGGGGTATGAAAAATGGCATCGACATAACCGATGATCGAGTTAAAGCGAAAACCAATATGGCGGCAAAATATTAACATGCGCTTGAAATTTCTTTATGTACGTGTTGTGCGTTAATTAGTGATGGGACGATTAATCAGAATCGTATCGGAATATCGGGACCCTATTTCTTCACTCTTTCTTAAGGTTGTTAAGGGGCCGTCCATAAATGACGTCACGCACCTAGGGGGGGAGGGGGGTCTCACTTTTGTGACGATGCGTGACGTGGGGGAGGGA
>MUZC01000515.1:207727-230746 GCA_002072015.1 Radix auricularia
AGTAGTATTAGCATAATTAAATACAGCTTTAGTCGTAACTGTAAGTAAGCACATATCACATTTTTACGACTGTCGTAGCAGCAGACGACCCGGTCGGATGTTGCTAGCGTTACGACATGTCTAAAATCTAAATATTTTTATTTTAACAGATTTATTCAACGTATCTGCTTTTCAGAATAATAACAAAAATTATCAGCATACTCATTATGATTAAAAAATAATAATAATAATAAATAAAATTAAAAAAAAACAAAACAAGACGACAGCGGGATTCGATCCCACTATCGATAGTATTATAACATTTCCGAAGCAACCGTACTAACATTTGATCTAGCGAAGCTGCTGAGAAAAGTAGTTTTTTAAATTTATAACTGTTTTTCATTTAATGGCTCAATCTAGATTTTTTTTAATCCTTTAAAATTCATTAATAAGCTTATCTAGTGATCATGATATTTCATTATGAGAATTATAGTTTAGTATTTAAGTATTAGTAATAGCATAATTGAAAATACAGAAAATTGTTTACGACATGTCGTAACTTGTCGTAACGGCAGACAACCCGGGCGGATGTTGCTGGCGTTACGACATGTCGTAGCACCAGCCACATCCGCGCGGGTTGTCTGCCGTTACTTTGTCGTAGCAGTAGTCAGTAGACACTCCGATGAAATAAAACTAGTTATTCAATAAAAGTTAAAAATCATGATGGTATTTTAAAAATAACAGCTTGAACATTCCGTTTCATTATTTTGTTTAAACTCAAAAAGTGTTAATTTTATAGAATAAATTTAAGCAGCCATGCACTATAAATAGTATAAAGTATAAATTATCACTGAATCACTGTGAACTTTGACTAAAAATAAAGTTTAGAATTTAAATTAAAGCTTACTAATACAATACAACAAAGGGGCCATCCATATATTACATAGGCAAGCAGAGGGAGGGGGGTCTTCGAAAAAACTTGATAAAACGTTTTTCATTGAATTATTTAATTAAAATTTATCAAGTTAGATTACCGTATTACTATTACTATTACTATTACTATTACTATTACCTGTAGCACAGCAAAACCAGACCTGAGAATAATATCTTCTATTTCATCAGCTTTATGGAGAGCATCTGGTTTAATTATCGCTAATGTCCTTTCCACATAAATGTGTGGCGCCTCCATTGTTACTTGCTCATCGGCCCCGCCAGTCATTTTTGAAAAATAAGAAAAAGAACCACTTACTGAAAGTGAAAGTCTTCAATACAACCTTTAATGAAGGTAGCTGGTTTTCTGTTGCCTAGTGACGTTATTATGATCACGCGCGATCTCTTTTGAAATCTCGCAAAATTCACAGCAACGATATTGTTTAAAAGATGGCGGCTACGACTGCAGACGACATCTGAAGTACACTAATGAAAGTATAAATGAATATATGGAGAACTAACTAAAACAAAATACCCATCATATTTGAATATTTAAGCTTCATCTGAAATTATAATTATTTAGATAAATATAGGAATAAAAACGAGCTCTTATTCCGTATGCAAGAATTAACACAAAGTATTTAGTTTTGTATACGGCACGGCACGGCATTATGAATGATTATGATTATATGGATGTGGCTAGCGCTAGGTACTTGGATAAATCATTTTTCACTTTGTGAAAAATGTTTGCTGAGTTATACGCCCCTTGTTCAACTTTTTGTCCACTTAAAAATGTAAGCAATGTGCATGTGTGTAAAGATAATTGCATTTTTATGTGTACTTTCTTGATGAAATTGGATGTGGGATATATCATTTTAAAGATAATTGGATGCTGAACATTACTATGTTCTCCAATTTTTGTGTGCTGAATTTCATTAGTAAAATGTAATTAGTTGAGTTACAGTAAATAAACTACATAAATAATATAAATATCTTTTAGATTCGCCACCACTCGCGAATATTGATGGGGTGTAAAAAGGAGGCCATTGAGAGAAAGTTTATTTTCATATAGAGCAAAACATTTGGTACCTTTGGAAGGGAACTTTAATTAATAAATAATATCGCCAAATCCTGCGTGGCAATAACACAATAGTTTAGACATTGTTAATATGCTTCTTGCATAACTTGAGCTAAACCTGGAGGGTAACAAGTTTAAGCCCACACCTTGCTATTCAACGTGTCTGTTCAACTAATAAACCATATTTCCCCTCTCTCCTAGGCATAAATATTCATTCATAGACTTGAAATAGAATGGATGTTTTGGGGAGCGTTTCCTTGAACCAAAGGAATAATATGAAAAGCTATTTAAGGACAGATAAATGTTAAGGCTTACATTAAAAAAAATATTTTGGATATTTTTTAGAACAATTCAATGGCATCGTACGCTCTTTGGGTATTAACTGTAGAGTTGTTTAAATATATTTAGTGTAAATAAATATCACAGGTATTATGACTTACATATAGGATCTAGCTTCAAAAAGTGTGTGGTTTTTTTTAATATAAAAAACATACCATAGTGAGAAAATTTTTTATATAATCATATTTTAAATTTTTGTTTCACACTATGGTTATAGCAGAGGTGAAGCTAGGATATTTGTGCCTGGGACAAACTATTAAACTGGCAGCAAGTTAATATTAGTCAATATTTTAAATGTGTTCACCTATTATAGTGTGATGTTGTAACTTTATTTTGGTGCCCCTTCACCTTGGGATCCTGGGACTTATTTACCTCCCTCACTGCCTTTAGGTTATAGATAACTTAGACTTTATTATATTTAAAAATTATAATAATAAGTTATTGTTAGGTTATTGAGTTCTTTCAGTCTGTATGTAGGCCTATGACTACACATATCCTTCTTGTTAATAGATTCATTCCATTTTAATAAAGGCATAATGGTTATGTTGCTCTCCTTCCCCCACAAAGTTTAACACTAACTAATTTTTAGGAATATAAAAAAAATAATTAAAACATGCTATCACTTATTCATTGAAAATTTATTGTGATATTTAAAATATATTTAGCATTTTCATAATCAAAACAGGTTGTATTTAGCCCTGTCAACAATGTTACAATGCAATTACCCGGGTAGTAAAATTGTGCCTGTGTACCCGTGAAACTGTGGCTGTTATATGTTCACATTGCCGCTCATGAAGAATTTATCAAATTTTTCCTTTTTGTTTGAAATACTGTGTATGCTGTGAAATACATTAACACGAAAACGCTCAAGAATAAATATCTATCTTAGGGAAATAAAATAAGATCCCAAAAAACTACAATGTATATTGATACACCTTTTTTCTCTCAAAATGGAAAAAGTCTTGTAGGGCAAAAGATTTTGACTCTTTGAATGAATCAAGGAAAACACTACCACACCGCAAAGGAAAGAAAGAAGGTGTTTGTGTTATTAGTAATAACACCCCTGATTTTATTATATGATGGGACGTGAACTTGCCTTTGAAATACACCGAAAACATTTGTTACAGACTGGACAATTTTTTGAATCTACCTACCCCCTTCACTCCTCAGTCCACTCCTTTCCCCATCATACTTTTAAACAAAACAACACATGACCTGTTATTGGATTTTTAAAAAAATGTATCTCCTTCACTGATTTTCACTGTAGTAACAAACATAAATAAACAAATTTTGACAGAAACAGAGGGTTGAAATAATTTGGGTTTGATGTAAATTTAAAAAGGTGCAGGGAGCGATTGGTTTGTACATGGTTGGTGATGTTATCTGTTACCACCCGCCTACACATGTTGGCATTCTGAATGATCCACCTTGCAGCCGCGCCCTTTCCATTTGCTTGTGTTCCGTGTGTTTGTTAACACAAGAAAAATTATTTTTATAAGACATACAAAATTATCAGTATTTAAAGTTAATAAAATAAATAATTCAAGCTGCTCAGCCCTTATTACCTGACTGAACGTTACATCATTGTTGACATTTTGTTTGAATGTTCGGTTTACTTTAGTTTTGGTTTTTGAGTATGACGTATGCATTTATATTGAAGTTTACAATTGTCTGTTGCTGGAAGCATGTCGTTGGCTATTGTGTGAAATTAGGTGCATTGATAGTGGCTAGGTTGCATTTCTTTGTGTAGTGGTCATGGCTGCGAAAATTAAGCTGCGTTTTGAACGGGCACCCGGGCAGCTTTTTTCAACAATATTGACAGACCTAGTTGTAATGAAAACATAACCTTTATTACTTTTATTATTATTAACAATTATTTTATTATTGACTCTTTATAATGTTTTGATTGAATTAGGCTTTTTACTTTGTTTAGGCTACTACTTTTAGGTGTCTAAAAAAGTGTAAGTGTTGAAATAATATAAATCTTACTTTAACTCTTGCTCAGATTATTAAATTTTCGTGCAACAACTAAGAAATGGAGCACAAGATTGAAAGCTGACATAAGCATGCAGGGCCATGAAGGTATTGTGGGAAAGCCTTGTCAAATTATTAAAGAAACATTTTGCCATTACTGTTTCAGAAATGAAGGCCCATTAATACTTTGATTATAATACATTCAGTTTATATTCATTCCTAATTTTATAATTTTATTTCCAGTTCCTACCATGCTTATTTCAAATTTGTGCTATTAAATTTGATTGACCACATTTGGGCTACTTCATTGTTGTTCCCTTTCTCAGGAAACAGCAGAAAATGGCCAGTAAGTTAATTATACTTTTCCATGGCTCAACGTTAACTCTGTAATTATTAAAAATGTCTATCAGTAATGTAATTTCAAGAGCATATGTACATAATGAAAATATAAAACCAATTTTAAGTATACAATTTCAACATAAGTTTCACTAACAATTGTTGTTTTAATTTTTTCCAGATAAAAAGAGTGATATATTGGATGATTTGTTTGATAATGGTTTACTTTCAGATGGTAATTTTAAGCTACAATTAAATTAAATTAAAAATAATAAAGTGTACATATAAACTCTGATTTACATAAAATTAAGATAACAATTTATACTTTTTAATAATTATTAAAATAAAAGTATTATAAACATTGTTAACTTCAACCTTAGTGCAAAGGATTAGGTTCAATGGAGAACTTCTATAGGTTAATTAGGTCTATTTAGTGTCATAAATTTATTAACTCACTACTGTATCATGGTAACTCTACTGAATTAAACTAGAGAAAGGTCTTAAGTGTAATTTATAAATTTATATTTACAAGTAGGCTAAATAAATTGCCAGGCATTGCAATGAAAGCCTCTAAGTTTTTTCTTAATCAATTTTTTTCTCTATTGGACAGACTCCCCAAGAAGGAAGAAGAACACAGCTCTGGTATGTTAATTGAATGGAATATTGCCCAAGAAAATCTAATACTGAACAAATAGACTCTATTAATAAATCTGTTCACATGTAAAACTTACATGTCTCTTACAGAGAAGTTTTAAATGTGGTTTTTAAAGACAGTACAATAGAAGTATTTTTGTTATAAAAATTAACTAAAATACTCTGGTATCTTTCTTTGGTTGCAGATGCCTACAAGACAGAGAGCTGTTCCTTTAAAAGCCACAAAACAAGGGTAAATCACATACCTTTTTATAAAAAAATCTATCTCTTAAAAAATAAGATAGTTATATTATTTAAAATTATATTCCTTGAATTAGCATGTTATCATATTAATATTAAAAGAAGATTGGAAATGTTGATTGAGAGTAACACCAATAAGGAAAAAAGATTTCTTGCACAAAATAAAAGAAACAAATCTACAGAATAGTCACCTGAGCCAGCAGATATCCCTCAGCAGGCAGAACTGGTCATGACCACTGAAAGGATGCACTTATAAAAATCAAAAAGTAATCTAGCCTTAGATTTTTTAAACATGATGGTCCATTTTATGTTAACTACGGTGGTTGATGTTATTCACCTCATTTTATTTTGTTAGAGTAAAAGATGAAAACTTCTACAGCTCTTTGGCTGCCATGACAGAGAGTGATGCTGTCTCTGACATATCTGAAGCAGATGTTGACAAAGTGGCCCATTCATTAGGGGTAAATTAATTAAAATTTTATAGGCTTATAAATCCTTTCAATCTTTTACAAAATTTTCAAGTTCAAGCCAATGAAATGCTGTATACACCTAAAGAATGTTCTTGATCCATATGTTGTTTAATCTCTATAAATGTATGGCGTAACACTGTTTTCAATAGATTAAGCTTATGAATTCCATGCAAAATATGATATTTTGCTTTACCTGTTAATCTCAATTTAAATATTAATGAGAAATTGGTGATGTAAATGGTTATGGAATATTAAAATACTTATATTGATAAGACATTTATTGTAGTGTATGTTATGTCAAGTATTTCTTTGAGATGGGAAGCTAAGGCATTATCACAACCATAGTTATTGGGGACATTTGCAGTATTTGGTTTAAAAAGTAAATGGATCCATACCACTTCATCCTACCTCTTTCTTTTGTAATATTGTATCTCATGTGTTGGTGCAGGGATTGGATGATCTGGATGCAGATTTGTTTGGTGATGCTCTCAGTAAGAAAGCCACCACTGGAAGACCTGGTGCCAAACCTACAACACCAAGGCGAATGGCCCCAAAAGCTAAGGGCAATGTATCACCAACAAGAGTTCAGGTTCATAGTTCATTTGATTGATTTTTTAAATAAAAAAGCCAGCAAAAATCTATTTATTAAATTTTATTTTGAAGACAACATTTACATAAATGTTAAGATAATTTTAAGCTTTTATTTATAGAGTAATGTCTATTTTAAATGATACAAGCAAATGCACAACTGTTAGATTTCTATCATCCAGTCTCCCACTGGAACTGACCCTCCCCTCAGTCCACCAGGAAGTGGTAGAACAAGTCTCAAACGCAAACCTGTAAAACCTCCCTCCCCTGCTGGCACTCAGCAAAATGTTGCTTCACCGCCCTCAGCCCAACCAGAGTACAAACCTGGAACAGCTCCTGGAAAGATGAGTGGTCAGTTTTGCTTTGTTTTGACAATTAGTAACAGCTAGAATGTTACTCTTAATATGCCATAAGGTTTTCGGAAAACTTCCACCTCAGTCCTGTAAGAATTTCCCAAATTGTGATAAACTGGTTATGAAATTTAAAAAAATTGCGTAAAATCCATTTATATTATTATTGTCATTCTGACTTCATCTCTTAGGATAAGAATGGTTATTTAATGTATCCAAAAGACCGTATTGAGTTTAAAACTATATTTACCTGTAGTTTAGTACTATCATTTTAGTAATAAAGCATACATCCTCTTTCACGCACTGAAGAGTTTTTATTTTCTGTAATTTCGTTTCTAAAGAGAGCTCTATCGAGGCGCGCTTTGGTAATAATGATGAGGTTTGCATTATCACACTTTAACACATTAAGAGTTAAGGAATTTACATGAGCAAAAATGAACTTTATTGCTATCAACAAGCTTTTGGCTTACATTTTATCTTCAAAATTTACATTTCTACATTTGATAACATTCAATTGGCATCTGAGGCACCACGAGCAGGGTGTGGCACGGACCGCACTAGGGGGAGACTTCTGTATGTTCCCATTATTTGGCACTAATAGAGTTGGGGGAGGTCTATGGGGTAAGTTTTAAGGGGGTAAAAAACTTGTATGCAAAGTTGTACATCATCCATTGTTGTGTACAATATTTTAGAAATTTTGCTGCGCTGTAATTCTTACCCTATGCGCGGTGTCGGTCAGATGTATGTGGCTACACAGCTTAAAGGGCACATTGGTGAAACCATGAGCTTCTGCACTGTGTGACACCAACCCTCTGATTGGCCTACATTTCTTTTATAAAAGAATATTTTCAAAGACAACTTCTATGTTCCAGATCTAAGCCAAGCTAGTGAAAGTCTTGTGCCTGGTCAGAAAATAGTTCAGCGACCAGAGACAGCACCTAAGATTAAAAAGAAATTTGACTTTGGTGGTGAGTTCAGAATATGCCTGTGTTGTTATTGTATATGTGAGAGAGGTTCTCTACTGTATAAGTAAAACTATCCTTAAAACATCCAGAGTGTATAAATTTCAACCTTGGAAGAATGCAAATGAAATGGAACCACTCATAAAAATCAGAATATCTATAAACTAAATAATTAAAAATAAGTGTAAAATAATTGCATAGTAAAATTGAATAATTGGTAATCAATATTTTTCAAGGTAAAACTGGTGCCTCTTAAGATTACCTTAAATGAGATTTCACGTGAGCATGACATCTTACCTTTTTTTTTATTTTGACCCTTTAGACTTTGATCCAGATGACCCCCTTGCTGGAGTCTTATCAGATGATGCTAATGATTTTTCTGAAAGTGACCGTCCTAAGTCAGCCTTAAGAAAACCTTTCAACTCCACTGAGACAGCTCCTAAGGCATCTGAAGGTGTTTTCAAACCAGTGGAAAAAACTCCTCTACTTGGTGAATGTTCACAGCTGAAATAGATCTTAAGCCATAATATTTATAAGAAATTGAAGTAGCTCACCTTAAAATTCAGAAAAAAAATGAAATTTCAGTAGGATGTGATTAGATGAAAGAGATCTGGGAATCAAAATAATTAAACTAATTTTCATTTACCTTAATAAATGTAACCCAATAATAAGTTAGATAAGTAATTTGACAAACTTGAGAAAATGTAAGGCTTTACTCATGATAATTGTGTTATGCTAAATTTAATCAATTCTTTATAGATAAATGAAGCCATTGATATAAATGGATCCAATTATATTGAGTGTATGTCGCAATAATAATTAACTAATAAGTTTTAACAAAATAAAATGTTACTGTGCCGAAGAGTCCCCAAGGAGACGTCATTTGATGGACAGGCCCCCAACAAGAAGTGGTAATGGAGCTGGTGATAATGCTGGGGATGGGGATAATGCCGGTGCTGATTTAGGTACAGAAGTCGGCTATAACAATGCAAATAATGGGGCTGGAAAAAATGGTAAGACCCTGAACAAATTTCTTAAGGCTATTCATAATTTAAGCTTTTCATTTGTAGTTGAGTATATTTATTTTAAATGTTATATGTTGTTCAATTTAATTTGACAAATTTTTGCAACAATTCTTTTAGCTAACAAAACCCAGGCTGGCATATTTAGTGATTCTGATAATGACTTATTAAATGGCCTTGGATTGGAAGGAAAAGGAAGTGCATCCATTCAGAAACCCAAAACGGGTAAGAGCAACAATATATACATATTTAAAAAAATTTATTTTAAAGTTTAAACTTTGTGCTATTAAGTGCATGATTTTTAAAAACTTCATTCTCGTTACAATATTCATGTAAAAAATATTTGATAATATAAAATGAAAAACTCCTAACAAATTCTCCTTACTCTTTTTATGCCCTATTTATATTTATAGATGCTTATCCATTTACAGTGGAACCCACTTATCTCGAGCTCGCTTAGGTCGACCACCCCATTAAGTCGACGGTTTTTTTTGGAACCGCCAAATTCTCTCTTTGTCTTAGTATTTTCTCGTCGTTTAATTCGATTTTTTTAAGTCGCCGAAACCTCATAACACGAGCACAAAAAAGGGTCAAATTTGCCACTTAACATCGGTTATCTCGATGGCCATGGCCAATCGCCAATTCTGAAAATGTTAGCTATGATTTCTGTCTCAACATGGTCTGCTGGTGACGTCACAGCCCACTTGTGTTTTGCTCTCAGCGCTGTATTTCTTCGAGTACTATGGCAATGGCCCTCAAGGCCACGAAAAATATCAGCTGGCGACGTGTGCTGGTGACATCACAGCCCTCTTGCGTTTTGCTCCCAGCGCTGTGTTGCTTCTAGTAATCTAGTACTATGGTAATTGGCCATCAAAGCCACGAAAAATATCAAATTGCGACGTGTGCTGGTGACGTCACAGCCCTCTTGCATTGAGACCTGTGTCGTTAACTTAAATCGGCAGCTTTTGAAAATGTTACTTATCGTTGCCACTCACCATATCACTTCCGTATTTTCGCGCGTCTTATAAAAAGTTTTACGATTGGTTAAGTTTATGCTAGCTAACCAATAAAATTGATCGTTCAATAACAGTTCACAAAGTAACTGCATATATACGATACGTTTCAGAGATGTGTTGGAGAATAATAAAAGTTTTTATCGATAATCGACGTTGGTTTTTATTTTAAATTTGTAAATTTCTGCTGTCAGTTGGTGCACATATACCTTTTGTTGTTAGCAAACATGTATGTAGAATTTTATAGCATGCCGATAGCTTCATCAAACAAATAACGGCAATGCTGTTGTGTTTAAAAAAAAACTCTTAAAACATGTGCATGAACATTATCATTTATTAACGCTAGTGATGTGACAATACCAAAATCATAGGCTCCCCAGATTTTTAAATATATAATATAACAGACTAAAGACAGTTTACCCACCCCCACTCTCAATCTCCCACACCATTAATGTTGGTTAGTCCTATTAGCATCAAGTTACCGAAGGAATTTTAAGCTGATTGGATCGTATGGAATAATAAAATGTACCGTGAGCAAACTTGTTGTCATTGGCAACCATTCATCCTTCAACCTCATTTTGACTATTACATGCACTGTACTACTGCTTTGTTCACATAGTTTCATTCATAACAAGTGGCCGTGTGCAAAAGCCATTTAACTATTGGTTAGAATTAATTAAAATATGTCAAAGTTGAAGGTTCAAATGGAGTACCTAATTTATTTGTGTACATTTATATAGAGAATAGTTCGTTTTGTCATGAGTCATATATAGGTCACGATACACCATTATTTGTGTAGCTTGTAAGGAAAATCAAGCAAGTGGCTTCGAAGGCACGGTATGGCTCAATCTGGGAATCGCCGCAAAACGGCGATATATTTAAACTTAAACGGTCTTTTAAAACGAACGGTCTTAACAACCGTAAGAAAGAGTGAAGAAATAGGGTCCCGATATTCCTATACGATTCTGATTAATCGTCCCAACGCACAACACGTACATAAAGAAATTTCAAGCGCATGTTAATATTTTGCCGCCATATTGGTTTTCGCTTTAACTCGATCATCGGTTATGTCGATGCCATTTTTCATTCCCCGACGCCGTCGACTTAAGCGGTTTCGACTGTATATAAGTTTTCCCATTTTTATGTCTTGCATTTAAAATTTAAAGATATTTTCCCATTTATATTTTTAGATCTTTTCCTATTGATATTTATAGATGATTTGACCAACCTAAACCGACTGTATATAATGTGATGAGTTGAGGTTTTGTTTTTTAGGAGGAGGAGGGGAAGAGTTGCGTCCTGCCAGATCTGTGCTTGACAGCCTACTGGGCAAGGGTTCTGGAGCAGCCAGCACCCTGCTGGAACCTAAAGAAAAAAAGCCATTTGTCCTGGATAGTAAATACAATGGCTCATTGGCAGGTACCTGTTGAACAATTATTTTTGTTTAAGACAAGCTTAGAACAGTTTGAATCTAGATTGAAAGCCAAACTACTTGTCAACCCTCCACCCATCAAATCTTTTAAAAACAATTTTCAAGTAAGAGGATCAAAATAACCATGTTTCAAAAGTAATCTTTGTGCCCATCACCTGCTTATTTGTTATAGGTGGGAATGAAACTAAAGATGAAGAGGATGATTTCTTGTTTGGAAATTACCAGCCTTCTGCAGCCTCAGGGTCAAGGCCAAACTCCCGCAGATCTGTCAGGTAAAGTCATTGAAGCTATTTCTGCTTGTAAGACTGACTGACATCAAATCTTGACACATACTTTTCAGGCATCCTTAAACCATAAATGTTAACTTTTTAAACAGGAGGTAAATAAATGACATGATTTTTTTAGAATAAAAAAATACTTATAAATATTAAAGGAATGTACAAATTAAAATTAAATGCTAATGCTGTATCTATTATATAATGCGCTAAGGTGCATTTCCGTCCGTCAGTGTGAAGCCCCTATGACCCGCAACTCTGGATTACTTTTTTTTTTAAATTGAAAATATAGACGTAAAATCATAATGATTTTGGTTTTGAGATTAACAGAGCGTGTGGTTTTGTGCATCGTAAAAAAAAGAAGTGGCGTCATGAAGCTTTTATTATATTAATTTATTTGATGTTACTTTTTATGTTGATAATCCGAGTGTGTGAATAAGCATATGTGCGAGTGTGTTCATATGTGTGTGTGTGCGTCTGTGTGTGCGTGTGGTGTGACTGTGTGTTTGTATTAGTAGTGAAATAACGATTTATTTCATAGATTGCTAAAAGCGAAATTAATTATTGAAAAGACGTTACCGGGTAATGGTTTATGTATAGTTAAAATTATGCACCGGATTATGAAAAATTCCGTTAATTTTATGAACACAAGTTTCTGCCGATGCGTTCTTCGTGGGTGCTTGATTAAAAAATAACGGGAAGTCATTGAATGTGACTTAAAAAACTGTTAATGAGAAGATCAATCTCCAATCATTTTTTCAGAGATGGTTTTACTTTATGTTTCATTTTAGAAGAAATGAGCCCTTGTGCATTAGTTGGACGACTACTCGCATGAATTGCCACAATGGAAAATAAACAGTGAAAAGAACTTATAGTCGCTATTGAAATTGCATTATTTATAGTTATAATATGTAATTGGGTAAGATTGAGGCTAATTGGCGCATTTTTATTTTTACAAAAAATGGAACCTTTCTAAAAATTTTTAATTGTATTTTACAATAATAAAATCACAGGAAGATGTGTCGAACTCATTTCTCTTAGTCACTGTTAAATGACTATAGAAATAAATGTTAAGAAATTATTTAATTGCAGACGATATATCAATTTTACATTTTAATATAAGCTATTATACATCTACGTATATAATCGGATGGAGGAAAATTTTATACTGGCTTTTAACAAGTCAAAATTACAGAAAATGAAATTTCTTAATAGAAAAATTAACACGGAACCGCTTTTGAAACATTTAACAAGTGATTTATCATAAAAACAATTGCAAATATTTGTTAGGAGGAAGATGTATTTCTCTTAGGTGCTTACTTAATACAAGTAAGTGTTTTGGATCGATTTCATTATAAACTGACATTAAGGAAATTCGTATTGAAAGTAAACGCTCAGGGATTTTAAATAATAAAATGGTACGTGTATAAGCGTTTATACACTGTTTTAAGAGTGGGGTTAAATAGCGGAATTGTAATTTTTATAAAGAGGGGCAACTTTGTGAGCTATTTGAAGGGTGCTTTTCATTTCTTGGGCCATGAGTTTATAATATTGCCGAGCCCTGAGTGGCACTATTTCTTAGCCACTGATAATTTCATTTTTGCAAAGATTAAGAAAAGCAGCAGTGTAAAATTTTAAGCCCAAACCTTGCGATTCAACGTGTGATTTTTTAAAACAAATAGACATTATTAAAAAATCTCCCCAACCCTACGCATCCCAATCACATAAGTATTAAACAGCTCAATAAAAATAAATCCAATTTGCCCTAAATAAACGTCATGCATTAACTGTAAAGGAATGGATATTGTGGATTAATTGGTAGATGAATGAAAAAGCTTACGTTAAAAAAAGACTTATTGCTAGAATAATGCAATATTATGGTACTTGCTTTGGTTAAAAGTGTAGAGTTATCTATTGGTGCAAGTTTGTGTGTGTGTGTGGGGGGGGGGAGGGGCTATGTGCGTATGTGTGTGCGATTTGGTTATTTTTATGTCTGCTAATGTTGTGCCTCTAGCATGACAACCAGTATTTATCTTCTTAAACCACTCATATTTGTTTGATTTTACGTCTCATAATTGTTTTCTTTATTGTAATATATTATCGGAAAAAATTATATTGCAAGCTGGTATGATTTTTTGATAAATCAGTGAACTTTATGCAGGTAAATAACAACATTTAATCCCTAAAAATATATATAATTGTTTGATGATGTGTGATCGAAGCTTGTGAGTGTTGAAAGTTATTTTAAGACGGCGTTTAGCCGGTACGAGGTTCCACTACCACATCGCAGACAACATTGCCAAAATTCTTTTTACATCGTCAGTGTATATCATCCCGCTGAGATAGCACAGAAGTTATTCTATAGTTTCCCCTTGGATTGCTGTGTGAGAGTGACCATGTTGGAAGAGAATGTAGTGCTAGGACAGGAATCACGCCATGTTGACATGCAACAACGGTTCTACTATGAGTTATCTAAAGTAAGAGCCAAAGCTGCTTCATCCATCATTTCCATCATTTTGAGTTTTGCGTGCCGACAAGTTTTGCACCAATTGAACTGTGGTCTCTGACCTCAGCCTGCTGTTTTTCTGGATGTGCTTCCATAGCCTTTGGTCAGTCAAGACCATCTATAAGGCAGCAGTTGATTTTTTTCTGACTTTACTCTCCTAGATCAATAGCTATCCCTAGCTGACGGGCTCATCTGTCCGGGTTTAGAGTTTGAGCACTCTATGTTAGCTTTTTTGCAATCATTTCCTTGGGTTTATGAGGCCTTTTTATTAAAGAGTATCCTTACCACAGGATACCCCACCTCACTCTCCACGACTGCAAACTAGTTGGTAAGCGGCCGCTTATTCAATATTCATGGCTAACCTTTATATCTAAAAGTCTTTCCTCTATCTGCCACCTGAGAATGTTGTTGGTTGGAGATGATAACTCTCCCAAGCCAATGCTGCTTAAAACTAGTTATCAAAGCTTTGAATGGAGAAAATAATGTGCAGGCAGTGAATATGTCAACATGTCAAACAAGCTGTGTAGTACACATGTGAATTCAGGCAAGAGTAAATATTGTGGCGAAAAACATGAACCAAGAAAATGTCCTGCTAATGGAAAATTATGCCTTAACTGGGGAAAATTGAATCAAATTTCTACAGTATGCAAATCAAAACAAGTAAAAGTTGTCAATCGTCAACTAGAAGATAAGGTTGACTATAGTCAAGAAACATTCTGCTTAGTAAGTGTGTCCATGCAACACGGAGCGAATTGAAAGCGGTGGTCATGCTTGGGCAGAGACGAATAATGTTCACACTGAACACATGTTCAAAAGTAAACATCCTGCCACATAGATTGTTTTGTCAACTTAGTATGGGAGGCGTTCAGAATTCAACAGCAAGGTTTACCACATACAGTGTTGTTGTTGGCCTAGCATCAATCAGATGCTCTATAAAAGATCAGACAGAGATGCTGGAATTTTGAATTGTCAAGACACGCTCAAAGCCTATCCTTGGTCTGCAAGCTTGTCAAAAGCTGAATCTTATCAAACTTGTGGGCGTACTATCCAACAAGTATTTGAAGTCTAAACAGAAGAAATATTACAACAAATCTGACAGAATCAACGGACCTACATACTCTCAGCGTGTAAGCAACGCACTAATTCAGAAAAAAGCTAGAGGCTCGTGGCAGCCAGAAGTCATCATGTCAGCAGGAGCTACACCAAAACACTGCTCGAGACCCAGAAAGCAATTGACTTCTTTCCAGTAGCAAAGCACCTGGTTCAGATGCCATACCAGCTGAGGCATACAAGGAGGGGGGATCAGCCCTGACTGAAATGCTCCACTAGCTATTTCTCTTGATATGGGAGCAAGAGAGGATACCGCATGATTTCAAAGATGCGTCCATCGTACATCTTTATAAAAGAAAGGGAAATAGACTGGCTTGTGACAAACACAGAGGCATATCCCTGCTTTCTATCACAGGAAAGATTCTTGCCAGAATCCTGCTCAACCGCTTCACAGCCCATCTTGACCCAGCTCTTCCAGCCTCATCGAACATGCTCCATCTCCATATATGCTGTCGTTTGTCATGGGGGTTCCAATCTAAGGCCTGCCTAGCTCTGCTGTTATCTTTCCTAAGTGTTTGTCCAATCCATCCCCACTTTCTTTCCATGATCTGTTGTTCTATTGTTCTTTGTGTGTGCTTGGATGCAAGATTAAAAACTGATTACGGTTTGTCCAACTGATAAAGAACAGAGCTTTTCATTCTGGGATTAAAAGAGCACCATACAAAGCTCTCTTTGGCTACAGAGCTTAAGTAGGCCTCACAACATCGCCCCTAAATGATGATGTTTTACAAGATGTTAAAACAGAGAAAGACCTCGAAAAATAATACAGAGCATACAAACAACACAAGTGCAGGAAGAGAGAGATAAAGGAATGCAAGAAAAAGCAATTTCTGAAGAAGACGTGCATGAGAATGCAATCCATGATGATGGAAACCAAAGCAGTGGAGACGCTATGCTTATCAAAGAGCCTTCCATTTCCGTTGTTACCGAAAACCCTTCTTCTTTCACTTTCCGCTGCATCTGCTTAAAAGAAACCAGCTTGCCCAAACATGTCGAAAGTGTAGCCAAAATGTTCGTTCCATCTGTGGGCATTGAGCTAAATATGATGACAACAATGAAGTAGAAGGTTATGGGGTGAGCATTTTGTGCACTGTTTGCTTCAGTATTGACAAAACTATCAAAAATAAAATGGAATCGAGATCACACTCGAAATGCCTGCCAAAAGAATGAAAAGGGATTCTGACTAAAAATTTCCTTCTGTGCCTTTGGGAGCCACTGTTCGAGTTCCAATTCCTGATATTGACAAAGGGCAGGGAAGTCTGTTGGCAGTTGTAATTAACATGACATAAGATGGCTTTACCACCTTGGAACTGTACAAGGAATCTTGAAGCAACTAAATGTCAGATCATAATTCACCATATGTCCAAAAAATTAATGAAAGTGGCAGACGTTCTTGACCATGAAATAGCTCTCCGATCTGCTGCTACTTCTCAGTCCACAGGAACTGGACAAGGATTTGTCAGGTGAATGTGTAAGATGAAATGCCAAACTATGAGGCGTCTTTGCGTGAAAAAGAAAATTTAGTGCAATTCAAAATGCCATTCTTGTCTACCCTGCTGCAACAAGTAAAAAACAAATTACACAAACTATTTGTGTAAGAAAACAATAAATTTAAGCCTTATTTATCAACTAATACAAAAATAGTAAACGTTTCGGCTCATGCCTTCATCAGTACAAAGTACAATAACATAAATAATTACTTACATTACATATATCTTAAAACATATTAGAGTCTATGTGATAAAAAATGAAAAGAAAAGAAAAACAAAAACAAACAAGGACACAGAATATAGGAAAAAGGAGGAAGTTGAAGTATCTAAAGTAACAGTCAAAATGTTAGCTCATTCCAGTTGTTTTCTGCTTGTTTTCATATGAGACAACATCAGCTACGCATTATTTATAAATTTTATTTCTAATTCTTGAAATATTAATATGCAAGACCAAAGTTAAAAAAATACTAAGTGTTTTTTTGTTGTGTTTGTGTGTGTGTGTGTGTGTGTGTGTGAAAGAAGAATATTAATTACAGTACAATTATATAAGTGTCATTCTAGTCTTTACTGGTGTAGCAAATACTTCAATTTCAGCTCTGCTGTCGTTGTTTTAACATTATATGCTTTATTTGTATTACTCCCAATTTAAGTTATGTAATTATCAATAAAGGTTTTTGTTGTGCTTTTCTGATACTTTGCCTAAACGAAACCCAGCAATACATCATGTTCAAAACTATTGTAGAAATCTGAATATCATGATAATCCTTTTTGTAGTAAGGTATAGTGTTTTGTCAGGGCCATGAGTTTAAGATTTTTATCATAAGTAATGACCTCCACTTCACACACAATTAAACTTGCCAACTCCAGATTCATGCCAATGATAGCATTTAATGTCTGTCTTTACCCAAAAAAATAAAATTTATCAAAAAAATCTTTTGTAATACTTGCTGTGTAGCATCAGTTCATGTACCTTGAAATAAACTTCTAATTCATTGAGAATAAATAAAGTTCTAATTTATCCACTCAATAGTAAAAACTGCCAAGAATGATGACACTGTTAGAAATTGCATACAATCTTTGGTACTGTCCCATCAACCAAGTCAAAAATTTTATTTTTTTGACATCTAAAATATAATTGGCGGCTGGGTAGCGAAGTCAATTATGCGCTCGCCTCACAAGCTGAGGGGCGTGGGATCGAGCCCACGAATAGCCACTACAAAAATGTTGAGAAATGACGAACGCTAAGAAAGTCCTCCGCTGACCTGGAGAGGGATGGGCGCTGCCAGTGTCTATTAAGCCCGAGAATGTTCTAATGGAACATTAGAATCCCCCTACGACCTCGAAAAAAAGAGGTTATGGGACTATAAAAAAAATAATAATTCCTCAATTTCAAGAATTCCATTATGTTACTAAATTCTTTTGTCAGTGTGCAAAATTTTCATATCATTAAGTTGACATGCAATGGCTTGATGATGCATATACTTTTTAAAAGAGAAAGAAGAAAATATTCTGTTATCTGTGATCTGTATTCTGTTTTTTTTTTAATCCCTTTTAGATTTCAGGATGATGATGATATTTTTGGTATCGACAGTCGTCCATCCCCACGAACAAAATCACCAGGGTCAAGGACTAAACCACCACAGGATATGGATTGGCTTGAACTTGCCTCCAACACACCTGTTGCATCTAATGCCACATTATCTCCACCTGCCACAGCCACCACTGCAAGCAATGCTCCCACTGTGGGCACCGTGGTCACCAAACCTCCAACACCAGCTACAGCCAGTAAACTTGACAGTCCCAGGAAAAGTCTGGCCAAAGATGGGGCTGGAGCACCTCCCAAAGTTCCTGTTGCAAACGCCATGCAGAGCCCAAAAGCCTGGTTAGGACTGCAAGATTCTGAGTCAGATGATGAATTTTTCAAACCTAAGAAATCATCAGTGAGAAGTGCGTCCCTGCCTCAGAGTCCTGCCTTATCTGCCCAGGCTTCACCCAGGATATACCCCAAGAAACCCACTAAAAGGGACACTGCGTCACCCAAGCCATCACCTGCTGTGTCTGTCAGTAAGGATGAGACCGAGGATGATGACTGGCTAGCCAGGGCAAGGCAGAGGAGGCAGCAAATGTTGGCCAAAGAGGAGGGAAAGCCAACTGGAGAAGGAGGAACTAGTGGACAAGATAAAGTTGATGGAGAGGTTGTCAAAGTGGATTTGTCCTCCAGACCGTAAGTATCTTTCCATACTAATACATGTCTTTAGGTTGATGTGATAAACTTATTTGTATAATTATTTTAGATGTAACATTCAGACTGATATTTATTTTTTAAAGTCAGTTAGCACCATTGATATTTTATATCAAGTGTAAATACTTAACAATATTATTGTGAGCTAAAAGTGTTCATAAAGGTCACATGATAATAAAATTATAGCCTTAATTTTTATACCATTAACCAATTGATTATTTTCCCCCTGTGTCAATGTTACTTAGAATGCATGATTTTGTTAAGAGAATGCCTTAAGTTTTTGTTTCAGGGCAACTGATGTCAATGTGCCATCAACCAACAAGTCTGAAATCACCAATGATGTGTTCTCTCCAGTACAAAAAAGGTAGTTTTTGTATATAATACTGCTATAAACTTAGTATAATAAGCTTCTGTGTAGAAGGCGTATCTGTAAAAGTTAAGATAGTTCCTTGCTTTGTCTCATTGCTGGTAGCACTTACTCTTTTTGAGCTTGAATTCTTTGAGATTCCAAGGCTGTTTAGGAGACTTTATGAGGTTGTCTATCCTTGGTAACAAAATTTTGGTATTCCATGAAAGATTATAAATATACTTTGTTGGCATTGTCTCGCAATGAAAGATTATAAATATACTTAGTTGGCATTGGTCCTGCCATGAAAGATTATAAATATAATTTTTGTGCAATTGTCTTGCCATGTGTTAATGAGATATTTGTGTTTACTATCAAAACAGAACACCAACCTGGGACTCACCAAGGACTGCACTTAGTATCACAGTGAGTGGAGGACAAAGTCTAGGTAAATAACATTAATAGCAATCAAAACATTAAATAATATTTAAAAAATAAAATATAATTTAGAGCAATAATTTCTAATGTCCATTTGAATTAGATACTCTCTGGTCTCAAGTCTCTTTCACCCAGGTACATGGACTCAGGTATCCGGCAGGATTAAAAAAAAAAAATTTAGATACATAGATTTAAGAAAAGTTACAAATCATAAAGTCAGGCTGAGAATAGAATGCATCATTAGAAACTTCCTTACACACTAGAAATGAATATGAGATTTGTGTAAGTTTTATGAGTTAATAAGTTGTGTTGAACTTTCCAGCCAGTAGCTCGCAAGTGCCACAAGACCCAAGTATATTTTCAGATGCCAGACTCAAGTTTTCTGCTGCCACCTTCACTCAGGAACAGGTACATCTAACATTCTACAACACTGCTACCAATAAGATCTATCGTCAAATTAGTGCCTTTGTGAAGCAGTTCAAAATAACATTGCTTACAATTTTTTTAAAGACTTCCTCCTATGGTACAGATTTTCTTTACATTTTACATTGTGTCAATGATTTTTCAGAAATACAAATCAAAGCCATGTACACAATTCCTAAAATGTCTTGATACTGAAATACTCAGTGTTACTCTTTAATAAGTTTGCTGCCATTTATTGTTCATTTCCAGGGTGATACTGTACCTAACAACCAACAGCTTTATCATCATCAAGCTCAACAGCAGCAAGCTCAACAGCAGCAGCAAGCTCAACAGCAGCAGCAAGCTCAACAGCAAAAGCAATTAGAGCAGCAGTTGCAACAACTTGAGCAGAAACAATTTCAGGCAGCACAACTTCAGGAAATGCAGACTTTACCATCACAGTCACAACTTCATCAATACCAGTACACACAGTCACAACAGCACCAAGACCAGTACACACAGTCACAAGAACAAAAGAAAGCTGATTTGCTCAAGCAGCAGCAGGATCTACAAGAGATGCTGAGAAACACACAGAACCAATATAACTCCATGGCTAGAGCACAGGTATGTGACAGTGGTCCATCCACACACACACTTAAATGTTAATGAGCAGGTGTGCCTGGCCCTTGTAATGGAGCTAAAACAAAAACTTTGTATATGGCTGGTTGACAGGTTAACAACATGGAAAAAAAAATAGCAATGACCATGAACTTCAAAGAATGTTTTTTTTAGGTTCCTTTTTTTCCAGTCAAAAGACCATCTTTTTGTTTAAGCCTTGAATGGCAGTAATATTAATGTGTTTGGTTCATAATAACAGAATTTGATGGATGAAACGTCAAGTAACAGTAATGAACAACAATAATAAGTTATTGGTGTGTTTTTTAGGATGATTGTAATATTTTGTTCTCTCTCAGGATGTACCATATGGTCTCAATATACCATCTTACTCACAAATCACTGCTAACATTGACCTACCAGAATCTCTGCCAGAAGCACATGCAAAGGTATGACTCAAATATTCTTTTTTTTTCCTTCATAATTTAAAGAATTTAGATGAAAAGAAACTACCATACATACTCGCTCTAAAGTCAACTTTTTTTTGTGGACAAAATCTATTGGAAAAGGTTGGGGGGCTCTGCTTACGAGCGGATCATAGGTGATTTCTGCATGTACGTTGAATATCGGTGTTGTCATTGTAGATCATCATAAACAACATTTTCTTTTCATTTTAATACAATAAAAAGCCCTTTAGCAAAAGCTATAAAAAATTGACTCTGTTATTCAAATCTCTTTGTTCTTTAACCTTAACAAAAGTAAACATATTGACTGATTTAGCTTGTAGCTTTAAAAAAATGTGTACCATTTTGATTATGTTGTCCTATTATTTTTTTGGATTCGGCTTACACGCTTACTATTCTCTTCCAAAAGAGGGTATCTGCTTATGAACCAGCGGGCTATAGAACAAGTATATATGGTATTCCTTTGATGAAACAAAATTTCTCTTTTTAAAAAAAAAATTTGATTCAAAAAACAATTTTTAAGATAATAATAACTCTTTAGAAAATTGTATCATTTTTAAAAATTAAAATTTTCCATAAAACTATGAGAGTATAGTTGATAGAAAAGTGCAGTAAATGTCTACTGGAAATATTTTCTATGTTGACTTAGATCAGGAAGCTGTCTCTGGAGAAAAACTACTCAGAGTCTCTACTTGAGAGTCTAAAACGTCGCTATGAGGAGGAGATGATTGCCATAGAGAGCTCTTACAAGTCAGATCCCAAACTTGCTATAATTCTAGACAGCATTTTTAAAAATTCATTTAGAAAACGTACTGGGCTTGCTGCATATTAAATTAGACTTTAAAATTGGGATTTAAGATGTGTGTGGTGTAAGATGTTTTGTTGTAGAATCAAAGGAATTATTTTTTAAAATCAGAACACAGTTGTTACAATCACATTTACTAAGAATAATTCATATTTAATAATTCCTTTGTTTTTTATAGTTTAAACCTATTTAGCCAATTTACTATTAAAAATTTAGATTTTTCTTTAAAAATACATTTCCTCTCACATAAACTTAATACACTTTTCCATTGACTCCAGAAACAGACTTCAAATCTTGGAAGATTCCAATAGAAAAAAAGAAACCAGGTGAGTAATATTTTTTTGTTAAAGGTACCTTTAAATTATTACTTGACTGTTATATTTTAGATTTTCAAACCAGTTATTATGAAACATTACAAATCATTTAATTAATAAAAATACAAGATGCTTTGCATGACTCCACAATTTACAGCTATAACAGAGACCAGATTATACAGTTGTATATCTCTCAATATGGAAAGCATGGTCAAGGATTTCAATGTAAGAAAAGAGCATTTCCTAACAGATTGGTTTTATTGACCATTTAAATAAATCTATGCTTTCAGGCTGAGGGAAGAGAATGAGGAACTAATGCAGCAACACCTGAACAAGGTTAGACAACTGGAGCAAGAGAAAAGTGAGGCCAGCAATGCCCACTACCGTAAACTGGAGGATTTTGAGAGGGAAAAAGCTCAAGATATAGAGAAGTTAAAAGAACAAAATAGGTAAAGTATCTTTGAGTGTATACATTAGGCATCCAGTTACATGTTTTCTTTGAGTTGATTAATTAGATATGGAATTAAATGTTTTCTTTGAGTTAATTCATTGATATCAATTAATTAAATATATTTTCTTTTGGTGTGGTGGGGTTATAGAAGTACATTGATATTCTGGGAATAGCCTTAGGGGCCGTCCATAAAT
>MUZC01000516.1:0-12561 GCA_002072015.1 Radix auricularia
TCACAAAATCTGGCAAATTCCGAAATCCGGATTCCAGTTGTTCCAGATACATGTAAATCCGGCGGAACCGAAATTCACCGGGTAGTGCAAAATCCGGTGGAACCGGATTCCGGACCGGATTCCGGCACACCCCTATTGCTGTCTTCTGACATCAGAGAGACACTTGCTGTCTTCTGACAGCAGAGGGACAGACACTTGCTGTCTTCTGACAACAGAGGAACAGACACTTGCTGTCTTCTGACATCAGAGGGACAGACACTTGCTGTCTTCTGACATCAGAGAGACGCTTGCTGTCTTCTGACATCAGAGGGACATACACTTGCTGTCTTCTGACACCAGAGAGACACTTGCTATGTTCTGACACAAAAGAGACACTTGCTGTCTTCTGACACCAGAGGTACACTTGCTGTCTTCTGACATCAGAGAGATACTTGCTGTCTTTATACACCAGAGAGACACTTGCTGTCTTCTGACACCAGAGAGACAGACACTTTCTGTCTTCTGACACCAGAGAGACACTTGCTGTCTTCTGACAACACTGAGACACTTGCTGTCTTCTGACACCAGAGAACCACTTGCTGTCTTGACATCACTGAGACACTTACTTTTTTCTGACACCAGAGAGACAGACACTTGCTTTTTTTTAACATCAGAGAGACACTTGCTGTCTTCTGACATCAGAGAAACACTTTCTGTCTTCTGACACCAGAAAGACACTTGCTGTCTTCTGACACCAGAGAGTCACTTGCTGTCTTCTGACAACAGAGAGACACTTACTGTCTTGACACCACTGAGACACTTGCTGTCTTCTGACCCAGAGAGTCACTTGCTGTCTTCTGGCACCAGAGAGACACTTGCTGTCTTCTGACACCAGAGAAACACTTGCTGTCTTGACACCACTGAGACACTTGCTGTCTTCTGACACCAGAGAGACACATGCTGTCTTCTGACTTTGTATGTACATCATTTTCTTAGAGCTGCCCTCTTGACCAGGTTACAAGGTTTTAGCTCTATGTGATACCTCGTTGGGAGGAAATGGGGTCGAATTTGAAATGCAGGACTTGACCCCTAGATCCTTAGGTGTCTGTGATTACCTCTTGGTCATGTAGAATGTAGTCATATGTTGTAATGACATGTTGTAAGGATTTGTTATAACTGGGGGGGGGGGGTTGAAGGTTAAATTTCATGAGATTGACTATCGCGTTACAAGATGTAAACAATATTTTAAAAATCGCAAGCTACACGCACAAAAATATCCGACTACCCTCGCATTTTGTGAAGTAGATGATCGACCGAGGACAAGTAGAGGGTTTAAACCTAATTTCAGACGAGATACTAAATTGATGGAGTCATCTCGGGACGTGAAAGTGTTTGTACCGTGAAGGAATTGAGGGTGGGGCTCGGGGTCAGAGGCCGGAGGCGTCACTGGTTTATTGATTGTTGGAATCTCGTGTGAGATGATGGTCACGTGAAGCTGGCGGTTACAGACTTGTTTCATCTCTTTAAAATAAACAACCCGTAAAAACATAGCTTTTGACTATATATCCCTTATATATGAGACAGAACTAAAATTATTAATTATATATTTTTTTTTAATATGTATAGTGCGACAAACATTTACATACTGAACTTGTCTTAACTCCCAAATCCTTTAAAACGGGGACGATTGTGGTGCGGGGTGGTCACCGATTGTTGGAGTGAACGCAGCAAACACGTGGATGTCAACAACAACACACGGCTACAATACATTTATATAGAAATAAACTAAAAGTGTATTAATTTAATTACGGTACATTCGATCGATCTGAAACTTTTATACCATGCTTTCGTAGGTGATTACAGTATATGTGCAAAATTTCAGCTCGTTAGCATCACGGGTAACGGGTAATTTTTTTATTTTTGTTTTTTCGCCGCCCCGACGGACGGACCAAGAGAGACGACGGTGAAGTTAGTATAATGGATTTAATTTTTTTTAAAACAATCCGTAAAAACAAAGTTTTTGACGTTAAATCCCTTATACATGAGACTGTACTAAAAGTATTTTAAAAAAAAATAATAATAATATTTTTTTTTTAATTAAAAAAAAAACCACCACAAACATACAGAATGAAAGTGACTTAACTCCCAAATGCTCTAAAAATAGGGACGGGTGGGGGTGGGGCTGGTCACCGATGGCGAGACTGAACTCCAGCAAACACGTGAATGTCAACAACAGACGGCTACCATACATTTATAGATCTATATATAAAAAATAAAAATGCATTAATTTAATTACGGTACATTCGATTGATCTGAAATTTTGAAGAAATGCATTGTTAGGTAACACGAGTCTATGTGCAAAAATTTCAGCTCAATAGCATGACGGGAAGTGTGTCATTGTTGGACGGACCAAGAGAGAGACGATGGTGAAGTTATTGTAAGGGATTTAAAAACACTCAAAGTTCTAGGTTTGTAGGGGAGGGAAGCAATGCAGGCCTTAATAAATATACTGTAACTACTCATTTTCACACAGAACTTAAATGATTTGGGTAACAATTAGTACAAAAAGTTTTCTGAAGTTATAATTTCCCTTATAAACACTCACAGAACACACATATCACAAACGCACATATCACAAACACACACATCACAAAACACACATATCACGAACGCACATATCACAAGCACACATATCACAAATCCACAAATCACAAACACACATTACAAATACACATATTAACAAACACACATCACAAACAGATATCACAAACACACATATCACAAACACACATATCACAAACGCACATATCACAAGAACACATATCACAAATACACAAATCACAAACACAGATATTGACAAACGCACATATCACAAACACACATATCACAAAGACACATATCACAAACACACATATCACAAACACGCATATCACAAACACGCATATCACAAACACACATATCACAAACACACATCACAAACACACATATCACAAACACACATCACAAACACACATATTAAACCGTGTTTTGTTTTGAGATGTTCCTCCCTTCAGATTGAAATGTCTGTTCCCGCGGCAAAAAATTCAATCATATTTTCGAGACCATCACAGCAGACGTGACATTAGCTGTCTGCAAACTTAATTCTTTTCCATTCATGTCTCGGCCGATACATTTTCTGCTATTTAATTTATTTTTCTTGTTGTTTCGTTGCCAAAACATTCCCCCCCCCCCCGAATAAGTGTGTGGAGCGGGAGGAGGGGGGTGGGGAATGGGTCAACTTCATGAGGAACGTACAGTGTTTGCAATTTAAAAAAAAAAGTTTATCACAACAATTCCTTCACCCCATCTCTCCTAAACACCAACCCCTCCTCACCACACACACCTCCTTATCACATAACTTCAAACAAAACTCCCCTTAACTCCAACCCCTCCACACCACACACCTCCTTATCACATAACTTCAAACAAAACTCCCCTTAACACCAACCCCTCCACACCACACACCTCTCCTTATCACATAACTTCAAACAAAAGTCCCCTTAACTCCAACCCCTCCACACCACACACACCTCCTTATCACATAACTTCAAACAAAACTCCCCTTAACTCTACCCCCTCCGCCCTCCACACCACCCCCTCCTCCTAATCACATAACCTCCACACCACCCCTAAAATCTAACGGCTCGTCACAGATCCACTCCCTCTTCCCTGCTATCGACCACAAACCTCTCTTCAGTTTTTTAATCCAGGTCTCTTTGGAGATCTATTTTCTGTATCCTTGAAGGTGTCATTATAGGTCTCATTTTCGATTTCAGTATTGATTTCATTGTAACATTGTAAGTGTCAATGTAACAAAGCATTGCTACGAAGACTTGTTGACAAATAAAGTTTCTTTAAAAATAATAATAATAAATTAACTATATCTTGCATTACGTCTACTTCTGCTGATAAACATCATTTAAAAAAAAATTTAAAAAAAAAACAAAACAAAAAAACAAACCTTTTAAGTTTCAGGCACAACTATGAAACTTTAGAGCAACACTTACATTTATGCTCGTCTAAGACTTGTCTTTCTCCAGGAGATATTTCAACTGGAAAAAAAAAGATTTCAGACACCTATTCCGACGGATATAATCTTTTATTACCTACATTTTATCACCGCATCCTGGACACCGTCTGGAAGATATTAACACCTACAGCACTGCTGGTGTTTAGTCCCCGGATGTGTCGACAGCTTTGTGTGTCTGCCTCTATCTCTCGTCTCGGTTTATTTCCCTTTGGTCTTACACTTCAATTTCCCTTGTGGATACCATGTTAGGTCTGGTGGTGTTATCTGGGTGTTCTGTGGTGGTGTTATCTGGGTGTTGTCTGGTGGTGTTATCTGGTGGTGTCATCTGGTGGTGTTATCTGGTTGTTGTCTGGTGATGTTATCTGGTGGTGTTATCTGGTTGTTGTCTGATGGTGTTATGTGGGTGTTGTCTGGTGGTGTTGTCTGGCTATTGTACCTATGGTGTTATCTGGGTGTTGTCTAGTGGTGTTATCTGGGTGTTGTCTGGTGGTGTTATCTGGGTGTTGTCTAATGGTGTTATCTGGGTGTTGTCTGGTGGTGTTATCTGGTGTTGTGTGATGGTGTTATCTGGGTGTTGTCTGGTGGTGTTATCTGGATGTTGTGTGATGGTGTTATCTGGGTGTTGTCTGGTGGTGTTATCTTGGTGTTGTCTAGTGGTGTAATCGGGGTTTTGTGTGGTGGTGTTATCTTGTTGTTGTCTAATGATGTTATCTGGGTGTTGTCTGGTGGTGTTATCTTGGTGTTGTCTAGTGGTGTAATCGGGGTTTTGTGTGGTGGTGTTATCTGGGTGTTGTCTAATGGTGTTATCTGGGTGCTGTCCGGTGGTGTTATCTGGGTGTTGTGTGGTGATGTTGTATGGCTATTGTATGATGGTGGTGATCTATCTGGCTGTTGTTTCAACATTTTAAAATAATGCACCCTGATATCGCTAGTAATTACTATGACCAAGCGGGCACTAGGTCCGCCAAAAGGCCCTTTATTTCCGGACATATCGTAAATTGATATATCATTTTTCTTGATTGGTTTCTCAACCGATTTTGTCCCCCACTAGGCACCCCCCACCCATTGATTTCTTGGGGAAAGGGACAGAGATCGATCCCTTTTTAAATGAAAAATTCGACGAAGCGTTTTCTTTTTTTTTTTTTTTTTTTTTTTTTTTTTTGAAACACTCCATTGCTTCTTCTCAGCCCGGAACCTCATCAAGACGAAGAGAGTTAATGCACATGCGCAGTGAATCGAACAATGAATTCGCACCCAAGGGCTAAAGGTTTTTTATTAGAATGGAAGCGTCCTGGCTGGGGCTGCAGCGCCCTAAGATGCTCTGAAATTTACGCCCACCTCAAACATGTTGCACGTCTGTTGTTGGGCAGGTTTTTGTTTCATATAAAAAAATGATAATACAGTTTTTATTTGTACAAAGTATCCTGCAATCGAAATGGCCCCCCTTTTGCTGGGAAGATGAACGAGCGAGTGGGCTATTTTTAGAAGATTTACAATTATTACTCCGAGGCCTAATGGCGCCCATTGGGCACTTGGGAAGAAAAAAAAACTTTTTGTTGATTGAAATCATTGATTGCGTTAATCACTTGAATCGGCTGTCTGGAAAACTCTCTAACCGCTGGAAAATTTAAAGACACAATAAATAACATTAAAAATGTTTTAATTTACATCCGGTTAATTTTGTATACTTGTGGGAAAATAACGTCTTATGATGTTTTTTTGCAAATGACGCGAAAATTACGTCTAATATTTTGATCTACGATGTGAAAATTGTGGGCAATTTCTCTTAATACACTGTTCCAGAGGATCTCTTCGAGCCCGCTCTCATTCGCACCATGTCGCACGCTCGTCTTTAACGGAATTTCCCTGTCGTGCGCTTCATCCCGTGCGCACCGAACGCTGACAGAAGTGCACTGAGATGATGATTACAATTTTGATGCAGTAAGTGATTGTCTACGCCTCCAGCCTCCACCCAGGGACGGATTAAGGAGTTCGCTGATTGGGCTAAAGCCAGAGGCCACCAATGATTTAAGGCTACATTAAGGGCCTCAAATTTATTACCTATCTATATAATTCTCTTCATGGTTCAACCATGCCGGACACCGAGCTGTCTTCCTGCCCCACCGACCAATCAGCTTGCAAGAAAAGTTAGTGCAGAAAGTGGGGGTCATCGTGACCGAGCCAACAATACGTTCAATCGAGGTCAATTATTTTGTTCTTTCAGAACAACAGAATCTATGTATATAATTCTCTACGGGGTCCGACCATGCCGGACAAGAAGTAGCAAGCAAGCTGTCTGACCTCTGACCCCACCGACCAAACAGATTGCAAACAAAGATGGTAAACATTCAAATTTCGTTGAATTAAAGTCAATTACTGTGTTCTTTCAGAATAACAAAAGACATGTATTTCGTAGTGTAATGGTTATAACATTCGCCTAACACGCAGAGGTCGCAGGCTCAATCCCCAGCTAAGACATGACGTTTTTATTTTTTTTAATGTTTGTGTTTGTCGCCGTTCATTTCCCACTATCTTTTCCATCACCTTAACAAGCAGAAGATGAGTGGGAATAAGCTTGACGAATGACCTTTGTCCGGTTATGCCAATTAGTTTATGGTTGGTAAGCTAGGGTGGTGCAGGGTTGGAGCGGGCATGTGGCTAACCACGGTGCACATTTTTCTAGGTCAACAATGAGTCTCAGTTATCCCCACATCCGAGGTTCATTCGCGTTGTTCTGATTTCATCCTGATGTAGTTTGTGTCTGTTCATCCCCCCCTTCCCAAATTTCTTTGAACTATCTATGAGCAGTCATACGCCGCAGGCATCTAATAGCATGTATTTCGTAGTGTAGTGGTTATTACATTCTCCTAAGACGTGGAAGGTCGAAGGTTCAAGCCCCAGCTAAGAAATTACTTTTTAAATTTAAAAAAAAATGTTTGTGTTCGTGCCCGTTTATTTCCCACTTTCTTTTCGAACATGTCTTCGCAACACGGCTGTAAGCTTTGTTTCTCGACATTGGCATAATAACTTCGTGCTCTTCGTTGAGCTCAGTGACAGAAATGTAGTCGCACACTCTCCTCAACAATTACTTTCATAAAATGTCACCCGTCACTAAATCATTAGCGGTGTATGCTACGACGCGGGACAGCTAGCATTGCATAATAAAATTGCTGGACCGGTCTCCAGGTTAAACTTCAGCCACGGGACCCTCGCATTCTTAATCCACCACTGCCTCCACATCCTCCCCATTGAGTTTGGATACAATATCTCACTTTAAAAATGCGTGTGTTTTTAAACCCGGAGCAATTAATCTATTGTATGCTAATTATCACCTGAAAGTTTAGCACTTTATATTATGAGATTTTTGAACGCATTAAACAAATGCAATTTGAGACGTTAAAAATACAGCTCAGAATAATTTAGACTTTTTGTTTTATCGGCTGTTTATTAGTAAATTTAGAATTTTTATTATCATTTATCATAACGTTTTCAAAATGTTAGAAAACAAATTCAAAAAATCTTGGCATAATTTACTTTTAAGAAAGCCAACAAAAAACAACTAGCTCTAAAACAGGAACAATTAAAAAAAAAAAAAAATGTTAAAAATTTTCAACAAATATTTTGTCTGAGGCTAGATGTTCGATACAGTTATTGGACTGTTTCATCTGAAGCTAGATGTAGGATAAAGCTATTTGACTATGTTTCATTTGAAGCTAGATGTTCGATACAGCTATTGGACTATGTTTCATCTGAAGCTAGATGTTCGATACAGCTACTGCACTATGTTTCGTCTGACCATTTATAGTATAAAGCATGACTATTTATAGCATAAAGCATGATTATTCGTATTATAATGTATGACTATTTATGGTATAAATCATGACTATTTGTCTGCACCAACAGATTCGCAGCCGGTCATCACCAATGACGTCAATACTATGAAAGTATTAAACGCCTATTTGTCTGGTGTTTGTCAGCATTGACAGGGCGCACACGCGTTTTTAATGGTCCAATATTTGCCCAGTGATCGCCCGACCATCAACTATTGACTATATCAACAAGCAGCCCTCGCCAGCAGGCTCGAGATATAGCTCCGACACATTCGCTGTTTACTCGCGTTATTTAATTCCACAAGTTAAATCGATTTTAATCAAAACTGTAGAATACAACCCATAAAAAAAGTTAAATAAAAATAAAACATTCGATTCACAACAAGGCCGTGCTAGAAAAACTAACCTCATTTATTGATAAACCAGGGGCTTGTGGGTGAACATGTGGTCAAGTATTTATTGCACCTGCCACTGATGGTGTAGATAGGTGTGTATGTTGAAATAGAGGCTAACCATTTTTAACATATGTCGCTGATGTGTGAGATGTGTATTTGTGCTTAAGTAATGGTCAATCATTTAAACACCTTTCACGGATGGTGGAGATGTGCGTGTTCAAGTAGTGGTCAAGCATCATTAACAGATGTCACAAAGTAACCCACATTTCAACTGGTCTCAAAGCGCCATGTCACTTTTTATCTTTGCATAAACGCCTCCAGCGATCTTCCGGTCTCGGTGTCTCTGACACATGACGTCATCCCTACGATTAATATCGGCATCCTCTAATCTCTAGCCTCATACCCAAATTTGACCAACACGATCATCCGCCTACTCGGGCAAGAGAGTATCAATCAATCATCAAAGACTTCGTTTAAGTAAGTCAAAAACATATTTCACAATGACATGCAATAAATGTCCTGACATATTTCACAACGATCATCCGGAACAGAAATGTCTTGGAATTTTTATTTTTTTTAAACTTCCCGGAAAAAACGCACTTGAGCTCATTCAAGTGTTGCAGCCGTCACACTACTTTAACCTGTTGTGCTCCTTTACGCTCGACCGCGGCACTTTAGAACTCTGCGTCGCCTCGGCTTAGAGACGTTCAGAGAACATCGATTACAGATGGGTGGGGAAAAAGCATTTTGAGAAATGCTATAATGAGAAAGCTGAGAACAGAAATGTTATATTCAGACGCAATTATTTTTTTCTCCAAAGATATTCCATAAGACTTGTGTGTGTGTGTGTGTGTTTATTTGTTGATTTTCATGATAGATATATTTTGATAGTCTGTAAGTTAATTTTTTTCGTAGACAATGTTTATCCATTTAAGTACGGATTTTGAAGATATATTCACCATTAAAAAAATAAAGACGGTAACCGCCTATCATATTATCATTAACATCCTTCTTGATAGATTCCAGAAACGATGTATTCAATTATTCACTTTATCCGCCCTAACTATGATCCCCAAGCTGTAAATAAAACACATAACCAAAATAACGGATCTTTTGAGGCAGGGGACAGTCAACATTCTTTCTAGAATACTTTGACTCTATTTCATCCACCTGCATCCAAGGACATATCCACTACATTGACAATACTTAAAGTTCAAACACGCATGTATCAACTACCCTCTATTTGGATCAACCTCCACCAGCCACTGAATCCACACACCTTGCGATAGCAAGGTTGCCTCTCAACAAAAAATGATAAAGAGACCAACGCTTTTCACGTCTTATGATAGATACAATTCAGTAGGAAATAGCCATCATTTCGTCGATGCCGTCTCAATAGTGTTGACTGTTAATTATAGTTAGTAAGTAGTAGTAGTAGGCAACGTGTTTCCGATGCCGTCTAAAAAGATTTGATCATTGATTATAACAAGTAGTAGGCATCGTATTGCCGATGCCACCTCGAAAGAGTTGATCATTGATTTTAGTAAGTAGTAGGCATCGTATTGCCGATGCCACCTCGAAAGAGTTGATCATTGATTATAGCAAGTAGTAGGCATCGTATTGCCGAAGGCAACTCGAAAGAGTTGATCATTGATTTTAGTAAGTAGTAGGCATCGTGTAGCCGATGCCGCCTCAAGGGAGTTAACCCTAGAACTAGAACAACATACGCTCTAGGAAATGCGCTGCCGCCTGATGAGTCCAGCCCTTGAATAAGTGCTGCGAGCCCCGCCACCGTCTCCGGAGATTCCCGAGTAAACGAAAGTACAACTGTTGCCACTAGGGAGCAAGCGACTTGATTGAACAGCTTAAAACGGAAGCCGTCTCAAATCACGTGATGCTGGGGGAAGAAATGGCCTCGCGAAGAATTTGTGCTGAAACAAGACCTTCTGGCATACGGCGATTACCATGGTAACACGAACATCAAAGGGTGTGAGGCTAGTTCAAACCGTTGTAACACTAACATCAAAGGGTGTGAGGCTAGTTCAAACAGTTGTAACACGCACATCAAAGGGTGTTCAAACTGTTGTAACACGCACATCAAAGGGTGTGAGGCTAGTTCAAACAGTTGTAACACGCACATCAAAGGGTGTGAGGCTAGTTCAAACAGTTGTAACACGCACATAAAAGGGTTTGAGGCTAGTTCAATCAGTTGTAACACGCACATCAAAGGGTGTGAGGCTAGTTCAATCAGTTGTAACACGCACATCAAAGGGTGTGAAAAGGGTGTGAGGCTAGTTCAATCAGTTGTAACACGCACATCAAAGGGTGTGAGGGTAGTTCAATCAGTTGTAACACGCACATCAAAGGGTGTGAGGCTAGTTCAATCAGTTGTAACACGCACATAAAAGGGTTTGAGGCTAGTTCAAACCGTTGTAACACGAACATCAAAGGGTGTGAGGCTAGTTCAATCAGTTGTAACACGCACATAAAAGGGTTTGAGGCTAGTTCAAACCGTTGTAACACGCACATCAAAGGGTGTGAGGCTAGTTCAAACCGTTGTAACACGCACATCAAAGGGTGTGGGGCTAGTTCAAACAGTTGTAACACGCACATCAAAGGGTGTGGGGCTAGTTCAATCAGTTGTAACACGCACATCAAAGGGTGTGGGGCTAGTTCAAACAGTTGTAACACGCACATCAAAGGGTGTGGGGCTAGTTCAAACCGTTGTAACACGCACATCAAAGGGTGTGGGGCTAGTTCAAACAGTTGTAACACGCACATCAAAGGGTGTGAGGCTAGTTGAAACCGTTGTAACACGCACATCAAAGGGTGTGAGGCTAGTTCAAACAGTTGTAACACGCACATCAAAGGGTGTGAGGCTAGTTCAAACAGTTGTAACACGATTTAAATCAGAAATATTTATTTTGTTTTTTAAATTCTTCAGGCACGCAAATCCGATCCATAACGATGAAGAAACTGGAGTCGACACATATTTTTTTAATTACGAGGCTTCTAAGTTTTATCACATTAAAGTGAGGGCTTAGAATATCATCTGAAAGCTAATCAGTGGCGCGGCTATCAATTTTTAAGGGCTTTGGGACCCTGGGGGCATAGCCTCAGATACATTGCGGTAGCGTAATATTTTATGCAGAACATTTTTTGGACACTAATTTGGGGCCCGGGGGAACTTTCGAATTTTGTATATTATACAAGAAGTGAAATTGCGGTATTCGAACTCTTAACAGTTAATTATAGTCAGTAATAGTACTATATTATGAAAACGTGGTTTTAAATTATGCGTCAATCATGAGGACTTGCAAACATATTCGATTATTTATTAGACAAGCTGTAAGTATTAACTACTAAGTTTCGTTACTTTGACATGTGTGAAAAAAATATCTAAATAGTCGGGCTGTTGGCGTTTAATTTTAATTTAATCGTTAACTGTTTGAAAAATTAAAGATTAATTAATCGTTAATGTCTATTAAAGCCAAAAAAATTTAATTTATGATGCCACACGTAACACTTAATACACGTTCTTGTTGAAAATCTAAACTACACTTGAATGTCTCCTTTATATGCCATCTTTTAACCAACTACGTAAAGAGACAAATGCGGTGACATTATTAGTTCCTGTAACCGTCAAGAAATTTTTGTTTATCAGCCGCTATTTTAGGTATATTTTTTTTTTAATTTTTGACTTCCAATAATTTGTAAGTGATGAGTCGATTAATTATTAAAAATAATTTAATCGTTAAAATGTTTTAAGGACTAATCGAGAAATTAATCGTTAAGTTCCGCAGCCTACTAAAAAGTTGTAAAAAGCTCGATCAAATCCGAGTTGAGACGCGAGAAGTCATTGTATTATAAATTCACTGCGAGTTCCCTGAAAGAAACGGTAAGGCGTGGTGACAAAACAACAAGTTGACGAAACGACAAGTTGGCAAGTCGTTCTGTCCCCTTATCGTTTTTTATTCTTTTGTCTTTTAGTCTGGTTACCTTTCACGGCTACACTGACGGAGCACGATTGGATACTTTTCTACATCGTCGCATTTCTACTCCTAGTCGTTCAACCTTCATAACTGATCCAAGACCTTTACCACAACACACAATACGACCATGTACCTGACCCTAATCCCTCTCTACCCGATCCCCATCTCATCTCCACCCGATCCCCATCTCATCTCTAACCGATCACCATCTCATCTCCACCCGATCCCCATCTCATCTCCACCCGATCCCCATCTCATCTCCACCCGATCCCCAGCTCATCTCCACCCGATCCCCA
>MUZC01000516.1:19624-29759 GCA_002072015.1 Radix auricularia
GGCTGTTGCGAGGGTGGCTACCGTGATAATCCATCATTTAAACTGCTTGGAAGAAAATTGTGACAATAGTCTTACTGAGCTCATGAAAGTCACATCAGTCTCGTAAACGAGAAATTGTGTCAATAGTCTTACTGGGCTCATGAAAGTCACATCTTTCTCGTAAACGAGAAATTGTGTCAATAGTCTTACTGGGTTCATGAAAGTCACATCAGTCTCGTAAACGAGAAATTGTGTCAATAGTCTTACTGGACTCATGAAAGTCACATCAGTCTCGTAAACGAGAAATTGTGTCAATAGTCTTACTGGGCTCATGAAAGTCACATCAGTCTCGAAAACGAGAAATTGTGTCAATAGTCTTACTGGGCTCATGAAAGTCACATCAGTCTCGAAAACGAGAAATTGTTTGCGTAGTCAATTATTTAAATGAAAGAGATAAGGAACTAGTTTGCGTCTATAAACTTACTCGTTAAATAGAAGAAGCAAACGTATGCATAATTACATTATAAGTATGATACGAATTTTTATTTCATTATTATATGTATTTATATGTATTATTATCTCCATGTAAAGCACTGTGAGCCCGATCCCTTGCTGGGATACAGAGCTTTATAAATTGTCAATTTATTATTATTATACGTTAAACAGTGGCGTCACTAGGGTTGGTGTAACCCGGGGTGGTAGCTCATGGTGTCAACCGGGGCGGTAGCTTTTCGTGTCACCCCCTCATGATTTAACCCATAGAACTCCTCCGAGTTTTCCAGTGCCAAATAACGGGAATATATAGAATTTTACATTCTGGTGTCACCCCCTGATAGTGTCACCCGGGGCGCCCCGCCCCCACCGCACCCCCTAGCGACGCCAGTGACGTTAAATTAAATCAACTTACACTACGAAAACAAAGTCTTAAAACAACATTCATATAACTAACTCAGATTTTCCTCGTGCAAATAGATGAGTCAGTTCGTTTGACGCCAGAGAACCGTGTGGTTAGCATCAGCCTGTGAGTGAGAGGAATGATATCGTGTCAATAGAAAACTCGTTTTTTTCAGTGTTACGTGAACGGAGTTACTGAACACTGACCAACAGAGCGACAGAGAACAAGCGCTTTCAAATGGCCCTCGCTGGCCAAGATGGGCAAGCCTCGTTTAGTTACGCGAGGGCCAGTGATCCTCAAAGACTGCTGCACGTCTCTCTTGGTGCCCACACATCTAGGGGAGCGGGGGTTCGTAAAAAAATAATCATGTAGATACTGCGCGAAGTTCGTAATCTTAATTTAGGCATTTCGAAACGTTAAATTTTATGACGAACAGCCAGGTCACGATATTTATGGACAAAATGGGTCGACTGAGCTAAAAAAGCTAGGAACCCTTGGTCTCAAGCAGAGAAATTGTGTCAGTTGTGATGTTCGATGGGTCAGTGGATGAAAACGGGTTGTGGTTGGGGGTGGGGAGTGCGATTTATTTCTGTCACTTTTCCCGGTGTAAGATGAAAGATGAAACTAAAGAATCGAGACAAACAAATAGAAAGTAATCCACGCGAGAATAACGAGTTGTGCAAATCTGTTCCAGGGCTCAGTCATAGGCAGGGTAGGAAAAAAATCTGAGTTGTATCAATAGTCGCATCCAGGGACAAGAAATATGTAGCAATGATTGTAAACTGAAACTGTGACTACCGACAAGAAATATGTAGCAATGATTGTAAACTGAAACTGTGACTACCGACAAGTAATATGTAGCAATGATTGTAAACTGTGACTACCGACAAGTAATATGTAGCAATGATTGTAAACTGTGACTACCGACAAGAAATATGTAGCTATGATTGTAAACTGTGACTACGCTCTGACTAATGACAAGAAAGATTTTTTTTTAAAATTTGTTTTTTTTTTTAAAACTGTTTTGATAAGGGGCCGCTACCAGACCATTTCATCAAATGTTGACTGGTGTAATAGTCTCTGATGTAGTGGTCGGTTGGGCTCGCAGACTGTTAGGACCAGGGGTCTACCGGTAATATTTTATACTTTAAACTTTTCTTTTTCTTTTTAAAACTTTTTTTTTATTTCTTGGATCTCGGAATTTGTTACCCGGGGTCATTTTGGCTCTTCCTACCGGCCCTGAGCTGTTTCAATAAGAATCTCTCAGGCTGTTAGAGCTCTATCGCTTCTACTTGCCATTGGTCTCAGTCTCTTTGTGCTCTAACGTTTCTACTTACAATTGGTCTCAGTCTCTTTGTGCTCTATCGCTTCTACTTGCAATTGGTCTCAGTCTCTTTGTGCTCTAACGTTTCTACTTACAATTGGTCTCAGTCTGTTTGTGGTCTATCGTTTCTACTTGCAATTGGTCCCAGTCTCTTTGTGCTCTATCGCTTCTACTTACAATTGGTCCTAGTCTCTTTGTGCTCTATCTCTTCTACTTATAATTGGTCTCAGTCTCTTTGTGCTCTATCGCTTCTACTTGCAATTGGTCTCAGTCTCTTTGTGCTCTATCGCTTCTACTTATAATTGGTCTCAGTCTCTTTGTGCTCTATCGCTTCTACTTACAATTGGTCTCAGTCTGTTTGTGCTATATCGCTTCTACTTACAATTGGTCCTAGTCTCTTTGTGCTCTATCGCTTCTACTTACAATTGGTCCCAGTCTCTTTGTGCTCTATCTCTTCTACTTATAATTGGTCTCAGTCTCTTTGTACTCTATCGCTTCTACTTGCAATTGGTCCCAGTCTCTTTGTGCTCTATCGCTTCTACTTATAATTGGTCTCAGTCTCTTTGTGCTCTATCTCTTCTACTTCCAATTGGTTGCAGTCTGTTTGTGGTCTATCGCGTCTATTTGCCTTAGGTCTCTGGCTCTTTGTGCTCTATCCCTTCTACTTGCCATTGGTCTCAGTCTGTTTGTGCTCTATCGCTTCTACTTGCAATGGCCTCAGACTGTTTGTGCTCTTGCGTTGAATCTCAATCAGTTTTTTCAATGCTGTTTCGTGAGATTAAGTTTAAATGTAAGTCTTGTGACAGAATTGGCTGACGGGGTCACGTCCTGGAATAGCAAGAAAAATGCAAAGATTGTCAAATCCATCAATGGCATTCTCTTACTTACGTTGTTTATAAACACACTTGTTTTTGTGTAATTTATTTTAATTGTGCTATCGTTCAGGCTTTTGTAAAAACGTATGCACTAAGTACTAATTGTGCTATCGTCTCAGGCTTTTGTAAAAACGTATGCATTAAGTACTAATTTTGCTATCGTTCAGGCTTTTGTAAAAACGTATGTACTAAGTACTAACTGTGCTATCGTCTCAGGCTTTTGTAAAAACGTATGTACTAATTACTAACTGTGCTATCGTCTCAGGCTTTTGTAAAAACGTATGTACTAAGTACTAATTGTGCTATCGTCTCAGGCTTTTGTAAAAACGTATGCACTAAGTACTAACTGTGCTATCGTCTCAGGCTTTTGTAAAAACGTATGCACTGAGTACTAATTGTGCTATCGTCTCAGGCTTGTGTAAAAAAAGTATGTATTCAGTACTAATTGTGCTATAGCACAAGGCTTGTGTAGAAACGTATGCACTAACTACTAGTATAAGTGACAACGTAAAAATCAAGTCAATGATTTTTATCCCCCAGGATTCTATTGGAGGGTTGCACAAACAGACCATAGAGCAGTTAAATCACGAGCCCAATGGCGAGGCATGGCACGTTCCTTACATCCGTGTTAAACAACGCGAGTCTATAATACTATGGACTATATGGTTACAAAGGTCATTGTCAGATTTTGACAAGCAGAGGGCCATATAGTCCGTTAACAGCTCGCTAGCGAAGTATGTTCCCCACCACAATTTGCTGCACTGAATGAATCCCTTCCCGAATGCAATAGTTTTTTTTTTTTAATTTTTTTAAAAAGGTCAATGTTCCCCAACACCACGTTGTAATCGCTTTGTACGACCATCGACGTGTTATGATTTGTTCTTCCGTTGAGCTCTGGCGGGTCGGGGGGGGGGCGGGAGGGATTACAGTATCTTTTCACAAGCTGTTGTCATTTAATTATTTTATTTATAGATTTTATTTCGTGATAAAATAGCTGCCTGGCTATGACAGTGAGGTATACGGCGTCATAACGGAATGAATGGATAAAAGAGATGGACCTGCAGGGGTTGAGGGAGGGTAGCGAAAATGATCTCAGAGAAATAATTATAATAACCCATTACATAATAATAACCCATTACTTAATAATAACCCATTACATAATAATAACCCATTACATAATAATAAACCATTACATTGATAATAATCCATTACATAATAATAACCCATTACATAATAACAACCCATTACATAATAATAACCCATTACATAATAATAACCCATTACGTAATAATAAGCCATTACAATGGAGGAAAAAACAATTACATTTTTAACTATATATGTATATTAAATAAAGAATTACTTCACGTTTGCGGGATGTCTCTTTACGTCTGATACCTGTCCACGACTACATGTTGTCTATGTCTTGGATGTGTCTACGATTGCATGTTACTTATGTCTCTGATTTGTCTACGAATGCGGCGTGTCTTTATGTCGCAGATGTGTCTACGATTGCTGCGTGCCTTTAGGTCTCAAAATGTGTCTACGATTGTGGCGTGTCTTTAGGTCTCAAAATTTGTCTACGATTGCGAGGCTTATTCGTCTATAAAAAAAAAAGTTATCACTAATCATTTAAACAACCATTTTGTAGTCAAGTTAGGAATTTCGCAATAACCACGTGGGTAACCAACTCATGCCCTGAGCCTAACACACAGCCTCCCTCAAACTTCGCGCCCTAAAGTCATTCTAAGTGACCTTAAGTCATACCCTAAAAAAGCACAAACTTTCTGGGTTTTTTTAATAAAGGCTGTATCCTTAATCCTCAGACTACAGACTAACCGTGTTTTTTTTTATACTACCCCCTCCCCCCCTTCCGTACCCCACTACAACACATATTAATAATGTGAACAAAGAAAACAGATGGTCGGTACACGAGATTAAGTTTTAAAAATTAAGCGGCAGGGGAGATTACCCGGGTGACGAGTTATCTCGCCCTTGACCTTCCAACGGGCACATTTATCTGATACAGTTTAATCCGCTGTAGATTCAGGCCCACTTATCTATGTAAACGTCGGTACGGGTTAACGGAGTGCGCCGTGTCTATGAGGCCACTCAAGAAAATCCCGCAACCCACTTGGAGATTGCACAGTTAATTATTTATTGGGAATTTCCAATGCAGTGAACGGTGCGACACTAACAAATCAAAATGACCAATTAAAATAAAAGAAAGATCTTTAGTGTTCAACAACAACAACAACAACAACAAAAAAAAAAAAAAAAAAAAAAAAAAAAAAAAAGGAGCTGCGCCCATTATTACTTTAGTGAATGACTCAATAACGCCACCTAAAAGCCCCAAAACTATTCCAGATTACTTCCCTTGAATAAAAATAAAACATCTTTTAAAATATTTTGTAAAATACATTTTGTTTGTTAATGTTCAATTTAATTAAATACACTAGAATTTGTTTTAAAGTCTTAAATTCGATCTAGAAGTATATACTAGGCGTATTATATGTCAATAGTATGACTAAATTTTACGATGACTTATTTTGGAGGTGTATGGTGTGCCTCCATAAAAAGTTAAACTAAAAAGGAAATAAAAAAGTGTTTAATTTTTTTTTCTTCAAATATCTGTGTATAACATAGGCGAGTAACACTCTTTAATGGATAAGGATAACAATAACTGTAACCTTCTTTAAACGTTGTTTCAAAGATATGAATGTCTGCTAACATAAGCTATCATTCTTTCGTTTTTATCTGAAATCAGACACCAACATTCTTTGGAATATAGTGTGTTTTTTTCTTTTGTTATTGTTTTTGTTTGTTTGTTTGTATATTTTTTTCTTTCTGAAACCACAAACAAAAATTCTTCAAATACATATAGATATTAAAAACCAGACACCAACATGGTGTACTGAAATGATATCATCATGTCTCTACAACCAGACAGCATCATTCTTGTCATGATGTGCCTGTGTCTTCTGCTCTTCAATCCCCTAACTCGTGTGTTTTTGTCTCCTTTGTTTCAGCTTGTCCGGCAGGCCAGCGTGACGTCCATCGAGGAGGAGAGCCAGGGAACCGTCCACGTCAGCCTGGAGCACAACCTCGAGACCAGCATCCTCACCGTCAACCTCGTGCGCGCGCACAACCTCCTTCCGCGTGATCTCTGCGGCACGGCAAACCCTTACTGCCGGCTCACCTTGCTTCCGGGTCACCGCGCGTCAGCGCAGAGCCGCATCCACAGGAAGACCTTGAACCCAGAGTTCGAGGAGGAGTTTATTTTTGAACTGACCCCCGAGGAGGTGGACGAGTCCACTCTGGAGTTATCGTTTTTTGAGTACGACCAGTTCTCCAAGGACGAATGTGTTGGATATGTCCGAATCCCCTTAAGTCGAATGGACCTTAGCAAACAGGTGGACCTCTGGAGGTCTATAGCACCGTACGAGAAACCTAAAGATGTGAGTATATTATTCAAACTTGGCAGATGGAGTTAAAAGCGCAGGACATGGATTTAACAGTGCTAGGCAAGGCGCCCTATCAGGGCCAGGCAAAGCACCCTATCAGTTTTAGGCAAAACCACCCTATCAGTTTTAGGAAAAACCACCTTATCAGTGTAATACAAAACCACCCTATCAGTGTAATACAAAACCACCCTATCAGTTTTAGACAAAACCACCCTATCAGTTTTAGACAAAACCATCCAATCAGTTTTAGGCAAAACCGCCCTATCAGTTTTAGACAAAACCACCCTATCAGTTTTAGGCAAAACCGCCCTATCACTTTTCGGATAAACCGCCCTATCAGTTTTAGGCAAAGCCACCCAATCAGTGTAATAAAAAAACCTCTCCTTTCAGTACTAGGAAAACCATCTTATCAATATTATGCAAAACCTCGCTGTCAGACTGTCAGTGCTAACCAGACAACACTAGCAGTGCTAAGCAAATATACCTAATACGTGTTTAGTACACATACCACTGTCAGTGCTAGACAGGCAGGTTTTAGATTTTAGACAGACATACCTATCAGTGCTGGGCAGACATCTTTAAGATTTTAGACAGACATACCTATCAGTTCTAGGCAGACAGCTCTATCAGTGTTAGACAGACATACCTATCAGTGCTAGGTACGAGTCGTGTTAATATGAGACAGGCATATCACTATCAGTGCTAGGCAGACAGGTTTAAGATTTTAGACAGACATACCTATCAGTGCTAGGCAGACAGCCCTTGTTGTACTAAGCACACAATTTTAAATCAGTATTTGACGCACTAACCTATCAGTATTACCCATACTAACCAATCCGCTATACAAAGACTAGCTTGTGAGTACCAACAGTTCAACCTCTATTTCCCTTAGACAAACCACACAGCACTTGACAGAGTCACTACTAAATAACTGAAACGTTTATTATTACTGGACAAGCATCCTAAATTATGTGTGCTATACAAACATCCAATATTATATGTACCAGACATGCAGCCTATATTTGTACTAAACAGATATCGTAAAGCTGTACTAAAAAGACATCCTCTAGTTGTACTAAACAGACATCCAATTTGTACTGACATCCGTTAGTTGTACTAGACATACATCCTATATTTCGGCTAAACAAACATCGTATAATTATCTATTGTCTTCAAATCGTACTCTCTATTGCTACAATCTTTATCATGCTCTCTATTGCTACAATCTTTATGATGCTCTTTATTGCTACAATCTTTATCATACTCTCTATTGCTACAATCTTTATCGTACTCTCTATTGCTAAAATCTTTATAATACTCTCTATTGCTACAATCTTTATCACGCTCTTTATTGCTACAATCGTCATCATACTCTTTATTGCTACAATCTTTATCATACTCTCTATTGCTACCGTCTTTATCATTCGCTCTTTATTGCTACCGTCTTTATCATTCGCTCTCTATTGCTACCCTTCTGTATCATGTACTCCCAACTCCTGTTGTCTTTATGACTTTATTCCCTGACCCCACAGATGTAAATATTGTCTACATTGCCGTATCATTAAAGCCGTCACTACACTACTATTGTTTTTTGCGTGGTAAACTTCTCACCAACCAACAAACCAGATGACACAGTTGTTGACCAAACTGGTCAAGTCTCCCTGGTAATGAACCCTCTCATGACATTTTCAGGTCCGTCCTATTCTCGCCCGGGGCGCTCCCTTCATTTTGCTATTATCATGTGGCACCCACCTCGCCGTATTCCCCCCCCTCTTCCGAACCTATTAATTAGCTGTACATGGCATGGGTAAAATAACTTCTTACCCGTAACAAATGTCAGGTATATACAAGATCATGGGTAAAATAACTAGTTATTACCCGTAACAAATGTCAGGTATATATAAGATCATGGGTAAAATAACTAGTTATTACCCGTAACAAATCTCAGGTATATATTACATCATTAAGACGATGTAATTTCCTTTGTCTACTCTTACATTAAAATGTAAGACTTCAATATAACTGAACTCGTTACAAACCTTTTATATAAAATCATGTATAGATTATAGGAGAGCACCCGGGGTCAATTTTATGAAGAGAGCTCCGACCGTATGCCGGAGCCGGAAATGCAAATTAAAAAAAAAAACTAAATTACGTACTTAATCACTTGACTTAGATTAATGGAGTCACTCCACTGTTCATTACTATAGACACAACAATTAATCATAGTCATATACCCATATATATAATCATTACTCATATTAAATCATTGAAATATAAAGCTATTACATATTACAAGTAATATTAAGATCCAAAAGTTCAAGATGAAACACAACACACAGGCACATCATGATAATTTAATCATTAATTTAAGTGTTAGTATTCCGTTTCAGTTTCTAGTTTTCACATTGTTTTCAGTTGGCAAAGTGGCAGCTCAGGTGCAGTGGCGTAGCTAGGGTCACGTGCGCCCGGGGGCATGACACAAATTCCCTTGACGGACCAACAAATTCTGGGGGCTCACTGAGCCCCCAAGAAAAATTTGAATTTTTACGGTTTATATGGTTCATTTTTTGAAGCAAATGATTTTTTAATGAAATACAATACAGACTAATAATTCTCTATACGATTATAAACAATTTTTTTTAAAAAAAAACTCTACTAATTATACATGACTCGAATAGACATAATCTAAAATAAATTGATCTTCCTTGATTTGAATGTCGTCAATCTCGCTGTTAAAATTGACATTCTCAAGTGTTCTCTTTCAATGCTAAGGAGTGCAAGATCATCTAGACGATCTTGATCCATTGAAGCACGTAACTAAGACAAAATAAGGTTTACTTTGCTGAAGGACCGCTCACAGCTATTAGTTGAAACAGCAATTTTTAGAAGTATTTGAAGTGAAATGCGCAGATTCGAAATACGTCATCTCCATTTGAAACAATAAAATCGAGAAGATCAAAAGTAGTTTCTGGTAGAACTTCAGTCCGGGTACTGAGCATCATTTTTTAGTCTTTGATTTATGTACACAATTCGTAGAAATTAGCCAAATCTAAGCAATTTTACTGAAGCGTATCAACTTTTGTTTCAGCAAGAAGAGATTTGACGTCAAGTAAAATCCGTATTGATATTTCCTGTTGGAGTTTATCAATTTCGTTGTTCATAGCAGGTGCAATTTCTTCTTATGGAGAAAGTTCTGCATCTCTTTTTATTCTCGAAGGCATCGTCCAATGTCGTCTAATCTTCTGTCAACCTCGATTCTCCAAGTTGTGCATCTTCTTTCCCATTGTCTACCGCAACATGACACAAATTAACACGAATGTTGACAATTTCTTGCTCAAGCGATTCAAGATCAGATTAAGCTTCCTTGAAACTCACAGTAGGATTCTGGAACCGTTTCTGGACACTATCAATTTTATCAAGTATGATGTTCCAGAAATGTTTAAAATCAAGAAGTTAAAGTTTTATATACCTACCAGCAAAGCTTCTGCATCACTTCTGGTGTCAGGCGTCATATTTGTATGTTCTGATAATTTTTGCCAACAGCCCTGCTATGTCATATAGTCCTTCATAAATTGCTATAACAGCTTCTGATCGTGCA
>MUZC01000516.1:30660-46092 GCA_002072015.1 Radix auricularia
TATCAACAAGCTTTGAGTTATTTCTACATGAAAATCTCTTACGTCATCGCGTAATTAAAACAGTCAGATAACCAGTGAACTTCAGTATACATTAGTAACTGTTAACGTTCAAGATTCATATTCGAGCATAAGAAATCAAAGAGACGAGAATTTAATTGACGAGCTTGATAAAATTAAAAACCATTATGGCCAGATCAGAAATATATTTAAGTCTGCGTTAATTCTTTTACTTGCTAGTCTTTCTCGATTAATCCCACAGTGCATAAATTTCATGCTTTTCTCACGGACCACCTGGCAAATCTTCGCGGACCACTAGTGGTCCGTGGACCACAGGGTGAGAACCACTGCTTTAAGCCACTCCTTTTTCTTGTCTTGGTAATTTTGGTTGCTTTTAGTGTCGTCTCTGGTAGCTCTATGAAAAGAATCGTATTGGTCTCTTACTGCTCACTACCATCAACTCACAGTTTTTTTAATTAAAAAAAAAAACACATCAGCAATCCTCCATTGTGGATGTGTCATTTATTTATGAGTAGAATGGCGCCCCTTAACGCTCAATGGGGGCGCCTAAATCATGTTTAACAACTGTTTTGTAATAAAGATATGCTCGGAGCTCCAATATTCAATCTTGCAAACGTATTTGGGATACATTAGTTTACATAAAATTAAATTAAATAATGAGTTTTAATACTCATTTTGGCGCCCCCCTAACGTGGCGCCCGGGGGCATTCGCCCCCCTCTGCCCCCCCTCGCTACGCCACTGCTCAGGTGGAAACAACAGCTACAGTTTATAGTTATTGACAGCTCAGCTCTAGCTGGTAACAACAGTGACAGTTTATAGTTTTTGCGCGAATTTTTCACTGTATGATAGCAACTGCCGTACTCACACACTTTAGTACCGTGCGGTTTTCATTCATTGGTACATGCTACGCATGCGCGATTCCAATGTTCCCCCTGAGGTTTGTTGGTCAGTATGCAAAGTAAAAAAAAACTCACAGAAACGATTTTTGTGCTATATTTTTAAAAATTTACTGCGCGGAAATTCTAAACTGCTGCCCGGCGTCGGTCACATATATGCGCGGGCGCAGAGCCACGCAGCTTAAAGGAAACATTGTGCAGCGTGATGTACTATTTTGACTCAAACGGCCGTCGATAAATGACGCCACGCACCTAGGTTAGAGGAGAGTAACACATTTGTGATGATGTGTGATGAGGGGGGGGGTCAGAGGCGGATTAAGACTACACGGGGCCCCGGGCTGCAATCAAACGGGGGCCCTATCCACCCAGCGTCCCTTAAAATAAAATGATTTCTAGCAGCTAATTAAAATTGAGTGTGAACAGAAAATTTTTACAAAAAAAATAATATTCAACCACTGGGAATCGATCCCGACATCCCAAGCCTAAACTCTTCCACACGGCCAGCAGAGCTTATCAACATTGAGACATTTTAAAAATATGACCATGTTTTATAATATGTTCTCTTAGTGAGCCAATCTAATCAAGTTTTTCGATTATTGAGATTACCAGGTCTGAACAGCGATCAGTTTAATACTTACTAATAGATAAGATTTATAAATGTATTTAATTTATTATATTTTCAAGGGTTCGTGCAAACATTTTTACACTTTTATTATAAAATATAAAATGTTTTGGGGCCCCTAAACCATCAGGAACCCCTGGCTATAGCCCTTTCAGCCCCCCCCCCTTTAATCCGCTGTGACGTCAATCCAAGCAGTCAACTTTAAATAAAAGTTCATCATAAATATTTGATTGCTAACATCCCACCTAATCACACCTACCTCCATCAGTTTTGTTATTACCTGTTTAGATCTAAATATTTGATTGCTAACATCCCACCTAATCACACCTACCTCCATCAGTTTTGTTATTACCTGTTTAGATCTAAATATTTGATTGCTAACATCCCACCTAATCACACCTACCTCCATCAGTTTTGTTAATACCTGTTTAGATCTAAATATTTTCATTTGACTGTGAGGCCTTTTTTTTAAAAAAACTAATTTCCCCATCTTGTCGTTCAGTCTGTATGTCGTGGGTTCACGGTCGGGCGGAAAATCAAAAGTAAAAAATGATCCACTTCCCGTGATCCTATTGAGCAAAAAAAAAATTGCACATAGACTTATATTATTTAACAATGCATTGTATCACAATTTCAGAGCTTTCGAAAGTACCGAAATTAAATCAATACAATTTTAGTTATACTCTATGTATCTCTATGAAGCTGTCTGTTATAGGGTAGTTTACCTCCACTGTCCACTGCATTTCACTCCAGCCATCGATGACCACACCCCCCTGTTTTACAGTAAGGGGAGTTCAGTCACGTTAGTCTGTAAATTTTTTTCGCGCGGTGCGTATTATATTGAACATAATCAATACTTTTAGCTCTGTCTCATATAAACTATAAGGGCTTTATAGTGAAAAACTTTGTTTTTACGGGTTGTTTAAATTTAGTTCAATTTTTTAAAATACTTTGGTTAGGCTCTGGTGACGTATGTCTGCAGTGTGCTGCACCACGTGGCATGTGCTGAACTAATCTCTATAACACAGACACTTTCACCACGACAACAACCTCCTTGTTAGCTCTTCCAGATCAGGTGTTTGCCTATATAATAAAACAGCCTACACAAACCTGAAAGACAGTCGCACACCATTGTAACACTTACAGCTCTATGAGTTAACACAATTTTATCTTTGAAAATCAACACAGTCCCCATACAACACTCACGCACACACACACCACCACCTCCACCACCATCACCACCACCACAACCACCAGCACCACCACAACCACCACCACCACCAAGAGCGATAATATTAATGTTCAAATCTAAATTCTGCGGACCGTAAAATTGGAGCAACGTCATAAATCATGGATATGAATCGGCCCTGGAGGTAAAATCATTTCTCTCTGTCAATCACGTACGTCTTCACATTTGTGGACGATCGATTTGGTGGTGGGGGGGGATTTGTCTGTTAATTACCTTTTGGCCCTGTGGTCCATTAGTTGCATGCGTGGGATAAATGAGGGTCTTAAGAGAACTCTCGATGTCTTGTAATAGAATTTTACCTTCCGTCTATTGTCGACACAGAGCGGATTGGGAAGTGGGTGGAGTTTTGTGGGAGTCAGGTCCCCTTGATCGTTGAGTTGTCTTCTCAGTACTGTCTTATCTTACCTGTTTCAGGTGCTCCTTTTATACAGAAGATAATTGCGTCTGGTCTTGCGTTTTTAGTGGAGATTTTAATGTCGATAGAATGTTTGTTTTCCTGGTTTCCTTAGAAAACACATTTCAATTACGAATTCTGGACGGGAAGATAGAGAATTTGTATGTGTTTGTTCTTGTATACTAAATAAGAAAAGTGTCTTTTTTTTTTTACATTAAAATTTGTCTATAATATGAGGACTGTTTTAGATTATCTTTGTGTTGTATTTCAAAGTTACAGCTATATGCCTTATGTATTATAACTACTTTGATCTTTCTTATTCTGTCCTCTAATAGTTCAAAGTTTAATAATTTAAGTAATGGCGTTACTCTTGTCAGTTTAAATATTCTCCAGTATTGTAACTACTTGGTAGTGTTAGATTGCTTATTCAGTACTCAGTAGTATTAGATTTTTCTATTCTGAATTAAGTAGTGTTAGATTTCTTTATTCTGTACTAAGTTGTGTTAGATTTGTTTATTCTTTACTAAGTAGTGTCAGATTTTTCTGTTCTGTACTAAGTAGTATTAGATTTGTCTATTCGGTATTAATTAGTGTTAGATTTTTCTGTTCATTACTGCTCATATTTAGAGAATGACGTCCTAAGTATGTGTCACCATTTTTTTTCCTTAAAAAAAAACTTCAAATATGTCTTTGCGTGAGTCGTATGACTTTCCATATCGTCCACTATTTTGTCTATAACAACGTGTGTCTTAACAATGACGTCTACTCTTTTCTCATCTACTTCCCTGTGTCACCCTAGGGTCACACGTCAGCGTGACGTCATCTCTCCCGCCTATAGAACATCTACTTCCCTGTGTTACCCTTGTGACACACGTCATCGTGACGTCATCTCTCCTGTCTACTTCCCTGTGTTACCCTTGTGACACACGTCATCGTGACGTCATCTCTCACTGTCTACTTCCCTGTGTTACCCTTGTGACACACGTCATCGTGACGTCACCTCTCCTGTCTACTTCCCTGTGTTACCCTTGGCTCAGAAGCCAGTATGACGTCAGCTTCACGGCCCGCGATCCGAGAGCCCCATTGATTTATCGGCCCTGGCGGCTATTTTAAGATCCAACGTCTCCTTGATTAAACTAAACGCCGGAGATGAGCTGGGACGTGACACACTTGTGACACACACGTGACACTTGACGACAGCCACTGTCGCGTGCCAATCTATTGTCAACATCAGTCAGTGTCAATGTAATCAATGTCGATTACATAATTGTCAAATTATCAAATGTCAAAGGTCAAGTGTATGACCCATCCAAATAGAACATGCTTTTATCATTTTTGAAAGAAAGATTGGTCATTGCATAGAAAAATAAGATAACTAGCTTTTGATTATATCCAATACAGTATACGTGTTTTCTTTTATTTATCTTTATTAGATCATAGATCTCTGGTATGAAGAATACGTTGTTTTTTTTTTTTAATTAAAAAAAATCCTTTATATTAACTCAAGGTGTCTGCTTGCTTTGTCACAAGCGTCCTAATAATTATATCTGGACCGCTTGCTCCCAGATTCATAAAACTACTATTACACAATGAATAACCACACTGCTAGCCACAACAAACTTTAATGGCCACCCTCCTTGCCACAACAACCAACTACACTCTACACTACAACTCTCTAAACTTTTACACATATTCTAATGACGTCATTAAACAATTACTTTGCATGCTTTCGCGCCTTTAACCAATAAGTTGGATAACACAAAAGTGACCACCAAACACACCAACGTGCGCAACTCACAAAAAGTTATAATGACAAATTGGTCATCTGTGACATGCTTGAGTGCCGCAAAAACTTTGGATCGATTTTTAACCCACTTGCCCGTACGCTGGCGAGCTGAAATTTTGCAGGCAAACTTGTACCGATGATAAAAACGATGTATCAAATTTTGAGATCTATCGAGTATACTGTAATTAAATTCAATCAATTTTTAGATGATCTATTTATATCTATGTAATATGTTAATTTTCGTGCTAGAGTGTCTCAGTGCCTATATCGAAAAACCTATGTGATATTTTCCTTTCGCGGTGCGGTGCGTATTATATTGACGATGCTTTTTAAAAATATATTCCGGATCTGTAAATGTAAATGCTATTAATTGCTAATCAGTCTCGCAGTGCGCCCTATGTTAAACATGTTTTTTACAACCCTTTTCCTGTGATCAAATAGGGCTGGATCTTAGCAGGCAAAATGTATAACTATTTAAAGAAAATAACTATATATTGATTGTATCTAATAAATGTTTTCTTTTATTTGACTTTAGTCCTCATCCGAAGAATACGATTTTAATGTGTAATTAATTATAATACGTGAAATTATATGTAAAGAAACTTTAAGAAACTGTTTAAAATTTTAAAAAAAAATATTTTTGACAATGAAATTAGCTGACATCATAAGTAAAATAAATAAGTTAATGAACATGGAAAAGGTCCCTTGAACATTTACAAAGAACAGAGCGAACTGCCTAACTCTCCCTTGCCCCATTTTGTCGATTCGTGATGACGTAAGATGACGTAAGAAACAGAACCAGTCAATTGACTTAACAGCGACACTAATCTTACACCCCACTCATCTCACTGAAGTGACTCTTAGTCGCCAACCTTGACCTCTATTCGAATCGTCATTTGTTGACTCCGGAAGTACTCACCCCTCGACCAATCTTAACCCCCCTCTCCCCTGCTGCGTGCTTTGGCATTCAATCTCAAGGTTTGTTTTGTTATCTGTTCTTGGGACTGGTCACAGGCACCACTCAAACTGGTCATAGGCACCACTCAGACTGGTCATCGGCACCACTCAGACTGGTCATAGGCATCACTCAGACTGGTCATAGGCATCACTCAGACTGGTCATAGGCATCACTCAGACTGGTCATAGGCATCACTCAAACTGGTCATAGGCATCACTCAGACTGGTCATAGGCACCACTCAGACTGGTCATAGGCACCACTCAGACTGGTCATAGGCATCACTCAAACTGGTCATAGGCATCACTCAGACTGGTCATAGGCACCACTCAGAATGGTCATAGGCACCACTCAAACTGGTCATAGGCATCACTCAGACTGGTCATAGGCATCACTCAAACTGGTCATAGGCATCACTCAGACTAGTCATAGGCACCACTCAGACTGGTCATAGGCACCACTCAAACTGGTCATAGGCACCACTCAAACTGGTCATAGGCACCACTCAGACTGGTCATAGGCACCACTCAAACTGGTCATAGGCACCACTCAAACTGGTCATAGGCATCACTCAGACTGGTCATAGGCACCACTCAAACTGGTCATAGGCACCACTCAGACTGGTCATAGGCACCACTCAGACTGGTCATAGGCACCACTCAGACTGGTCACAGACACCATTGGGTATCTTTAGACACAGACAACAGAAGGCATATTTAAACATTTAATCAAAGGGCCATCTTTAGGCAGGGACAAATCATGACATAGTCTATATCAAAGTGTGATAGAGTCATTTAAAATATTTACCCCCCCCCCCCCCAAAAAAAAAAATAAATAAATAAAAATAAAAAAAATTTAAAAAAATTCCAATCAGAAACAAAAGGTCTGCCTTGAAAGTCCCATCAGAAACAAAAGGTCTGCCTTAAAAGTCCCATCAGAAACAAAAGGTCTGCCTTAAAAGTCCCATCAGAAACAAAAGGTCTGCCTTAAAAGTCCCATCAGAAACAAAAGGTCTGCCTTAAAAGTCCCATCAGAAACAAAAGGTCTGCCTTAAAAGTCCCATCAGAAACAAAAGGTCTGCCTTAAAAGTCCCATCAGAAACAAATGATTGTCTAAAAAGTCCCATTAAAAAAAGTCTGCCTCATACGTCGCCTCAGAAATGAAATGTCTTCCTAACAATTCCCCTTAGAAACCACAGAAAGTTATCCACTATTGACTCGACTGTGTCTTTATGTTTCATTACCGTATCACGTGTCAGCACTAAGCTCCGCCCCGGCGCTCTATCCATCGGCCCCGGATGACATCTAATTACATCTCTTAGCCAACACGCGACCGATCCCGGGTGTCTTTCATTGTAGTATGTTACTGGGGACATGTGAACATAATACAACCTTACCACAGTATGTTACTGGGGACATGTGAACATAATACAACCTTACCACAGCATGTTACTAGAGACAACCTTACCACAGTATGTTACTGGAGACAACCTTACCACAGCATGTTACTAGAGACAACCTTACCACAGTATGTTACTAGAGACAACCTTACCACAGTATGTTACTAGAGACAACCTTACCATAGTAGGTTACTAGAGACAACCTTACCACAGTATGTTACTAGAGACAACCTGCCTTGAAAGTCCCATCAGAAACAACCTTACCACAGTATGTTACTAGAGACAACCTTACCACAGTATGTTACTAGAGACAACCTTACCACAGTATGTTACTAGAGACAACCTTACCACAGTATGTTACTAGAGACAACCTTACCACAGTATGTTACTAGAGACAACCTTACCACAGTATGTTACTAGAGACAACCTTACAACAGTATGTTACTAGAGACAACCTTACCATAGTAGGTTACTAGAGACAACCTTACCACAGTATGTTACCTGAGACAACCTTACCACAGTATGTTACTTTGGACATGTTAACATAAAACAACCTTACCACGTATGTTACTGGGGACATGTTAACATAAAACACCTTACCACAATATGTTACTGGGGACATGTTAACATAAAACACCTTACCACCATATGTTACTGGGGACATGTTAACATAAAACAACCTTACCACCGTATGTTACTGGGGACATGTTAACATAAAACACCTTACCACCGCATGTTACTGGGGACATGTTAACATAAAACAACCTTACCACCGCATGTTACTGGGGACATGTTAACATAAAACAACCTTTCCACCGTATGTTACTTGGACATGTTAACATAAAATAACTTGACTCACGAAACAGCATAATAATCTTTTCTTTGATTATTTGACAACCTTACAACAGTATGTTACTAGAGACAACCTTACCATAGTAGGTTACTAGAGACAACCTTACCACAGTATGTTACCTGAGACAACCTTACCACAGTATGTTACTTTGGACATGTTAACATAAAACAACCTTACCACGTATGTTACTGGGGACATGTTAACATAAAACACCTTACCACAATATGTTACTGGGGACATGTTAACATAAAACACCTTACCACCATATGTTACTGGGGACATGTTAACATAAAACAACCTTACCACCGTATGTTACTGGGGACATGTTAACATAAAACACCTTACCACCGCATGTTACTGGGGACATGTTAACATAAAACAACCTTTCCACCGTATGTTACTTGGACATGTTAACATAAAATGACTTGACTCACGAAACAGCATAATAATCTTTTCTTTGATTATTTGATGAAAAGATCTCAATTTTGTGTCGAGAGAAACCGATTTCCATTTGTTTACCTTTGGGAATATTCTAAACCGCTATCAACTTCAAGGACATTTTTGTCGCTTACAATGAGAAAGCCCAAGCCCAAGCCCAATCGCTGCAGAACGCTCTATATCACAACCGGGAATTTCCGATATATTTTTTCTTTGAGCACTGAAGTTCACCACAGTGAATCTTGTCCGTGTATGATCTATATGCCTATTCATAATAATTCATATAAAATATATGTGGTGCATCTGTCCTGCTAGCTTTGTATCACACCATCCTCCAGGGGCTTAATAACAGCGCAAAACAATTGGGATTTACGGTTTATACAAAATGTAAATTACACATTAGAGGTCGCACTGAGGGCATAGGTCCATAAACATTTAAATATTTAAATGAGGGACCGTTTAAATTTTCCGCATACCCTGTCAAGGCTGTAATGTGCTTTAGTTTGGTAAAGTAAAAGTGTCAACGATTTCTGTAGAAGCTGAAAACATACTCATTTAGCTCAAATGTAAGGAGAAAAATATTTTTTTAAAGAAATATTGAAAAAAAAACAACAGAAGCACTCGAAAATAAACATTTTTTCCCTTAAATATCTGACGGTATTAGATCTACAACCAAGCACAAAATAAACATTTTTTTTTTTGTTCCTTTATAGCCAAAAACACTTGGGGCATCCATTTAACCAAAGTAAGTTGGGGCACCGTTATAATTAAAATCTATTGGAGCGGCCTTATAACCGAAGTTACTTGGGGCGTCCTTGAAACCAGTGAGTGAAAATCACGAGTATGTAAAGATTGAGACGCAAGATAATATAAGGTAGAAGGTGTGGACAATAAAAGAAACAAACGTGTGATATCCTTTACAACACCCCCCTCTCCATCCCCCGTCCCCTTCTTTCCCACTGTTATGTCTTGACATCAAATGGCAAGAGAAAGTGCCCAACACAGAGGTCCTGGCTCAAGCAAGCATGAGCAGCATTCCAGCCATACTAACCCAAAGACGCTCTGTTGGCTTGGACACGTCAAGAGAATGCAAACTGGTCGCATACCTAAAGATGTGCTACACAGCGAGATGGCGAGGATAGGACCACGTGGCGGGCCATAGTGAAAGAAGGATCACTAAAAGTAAGAGTAGAGGAGCAAACTATCTTATCTTATCTATCTTATTAGTACAGACGCTCCTTCTATGCAGAAGATATTTGCGTTCACGTACTATGACTGTTCCACGCATTACCCAGCCGCCTAACTGGTGTTGGGTACCCATACGGAGCTAGGTGAATCAGGTTCGCCCTAGGCACCGGAGAAAAATCCTTGCCTTCACATGGATTCGAACCCGTGACCATCGGTACGCCAGTTGAGCGCGCTGCCACTTGACCACCAGGCAACACTGCCCCACTGCATTCGTGTGGGACATGCAGAAGAGACTGCCACTCGAGGGTTGGTCTCATCAGCCACACCAAGACCTGCAAATAATAAAGATAAATATATAAATATCGTCTTTCGGAGACGGACGAATGCCATACATGTGATACATACATATGTCATGCCATATTTATGTGTTTTCGTGTAATTTAACATCAATAAATCAAACTCAAGCCACTGCGTGATGTTTAACAACAATTTTCTACGGGAACTTAAAATACAAATGTGCAACAAGCAGGTCTTTATGTCAGCAAGCAGGTCTTTATGTCAACAAGCAGGTCTCTATGTCAACAAGCAGGTCTTTATGTCAGCAAGCAGGTCTTTATGTCAACAAGCAGGTCTTTATGTCAACAAGCAGGTCTTTATGTCAACAAGCAGGTCTTTATGTCAATAAGAAGGTCTTTATGTCAACAAGCAGGTCTTTATGTCAGCAAGCAGGTCTTTATGTCAACTAGCAGGTCTTTATGTCAACAAGCAGGTCTTTATGTCAACAAGCAGGTCTTTATGTCAACAAGCAGGTCTTTATGTCAACAAGCAGGTCTTTATGTCAACAAGCAGGTCTTTATGTCAACAAACAGGTCTTTATGTCAACAAGCAGGTCTCTATGTCAACAAGCNTAGTGTTTGTGTATGCCGCCATCGAGAGATCAAAGCTTTTAATATAAATAATCGATAAAATAGCACCAAATCATTCAAACGATGACTGTCAACAAGCAGGTCTTTATGTCAACAAGCAGGTCTTTATGTCAACAAGCAGGTCTTTATGTCAACAAGCAGGTCTCTATGTCAACAAGCTGGTCTTTATGTCAACAAGCAGGTCTTTATGTCAACAAGAAGGTCTTTATGTCAACAAGAAGGTCTTTATGTCAATAAGAAGGTCTTTATGTCAACAAGAAGGTCTTTATGTCAATAAGAAGGTCTTTATGTCAACAAGCAGGTCTTTATGTCAACAAGCAGGTCTTTATGTCAGCAAACAGGTCTTTATGTCAACAAGCAGGTATCTGTGTCAACAAGCAGGTCTTTATGTCAACAAGCAGGTCTTTATGTCAACAAGAAGGTCTTTATGTCAACAAGAAGGTCTTTATGTCAACAGGAGAAGTAAACACGAAACAGAAAATACGTCGAAATCCTAAACCTTTTATAATAATGACTAAGGTATCACCGTAAAAAATGTCGGAAGTTTTAAAAATAAATGTACTTCAGCTTCAATCTCTTTATTTTGAACAAATGTTCATCAGAAAAAAAATCAATATGTATAAAATATATATTAATGTATGTATGTAAGTTTGTCCTTTTTGTTAATCTCTTCGGGCCGTGGGCCCTGATTCTCTTTTCGTAAACGTTTTATATTTTATTTCCCGTTCAGTGACATGGTCTCAACAAATGTAGCTAGCATATTAAATTTAATCATAATTAAAATGAACAAATGTTTCAAAATGTACATCTTGCACCAAGTGGGCTAGGGAACCTTTAATGTCATTATTTATCTAGATAAATAAAAATGAAAGTATCTCTGTGTGAGTGTGTGTGAGTGTGTGTGAGTGTGTGTGAGTGCGTATGAGTGTGTGTGAGTGCGTGTGAGTGTGTGTGAGTGTGTGTGAGTGTGTCTGAGTGTGTGTGAGTGTGCGTGGTTGTGTGTGAGTGTGTGTGAGTGTGTGTGAGTGTGTCTGAGTGTGTCTGAGTGTGTGTGAGTGTGTGTGAGTGTGTGTGAGTGTGTCTGAGTGTGTGTGAGTGTGTCTGAGTGTGTGTGAGTGTGTCTGAGTGTGCGTTGGTGTGTGTGAGTGTGTGTGAGTGTGTGTGAGTGTGTGTGAGTGTGTCTGAGTGTGTCTGAGTGTGCTTGGGTGTGTGTGAGTGTGTGTGAGTGTGTCTGAGTGTGCGTGGGTGTGTGTGAGTGTGTCTGAGTGTGCGTGGGTGTGTGTGAGTGTGTCTGAGTGTGCGTGGGTGTGTGTGTGTGAGTGTGTCTGAGTGTGTGTGAGTGTGTGTGAGTGTGTGTGGGTGTGTGTGAGTGTGTGTGAGTGTGTCTGAGTGTGCGTGGGTGTGTGTGAGTGTGTCTGAGTGTGCGTGGGTGTGTGTGAGTGTGTGTGAGTGTGTGTGAGTGTGTCTGAGTGTGCGTGGGTGTGTGTGAGTGTGTGTGAGTGTGTCTGAGTGTGTGTGAGTGTGTGTCAGTGTGTCTGAGTGTGTCTGAGTGTGCGTGGGTGTGTGTGAGTGTGTCTGAGCGTGCGTGGGTGTGTGTGAGTGTGTCTGAGTGCGTGTGAGTGTGTCTGAGTGCGTGTGAGTGTGTCTGAGTGTGTCTGAGTGTGTGTGAGTGTGTGTGAGTGTGTCTGAGTGCGTGTGAGTGTGTCTGAGTGTGTGTGAGTGTGTCTGAGTGTGTGTAAGTGTGTGTCAGTGTGTCTGAGTGTGTCTGAGTGTGCGTGGGTGTGTGTGAGTGTGTGTGAGTGTGTCTGAGCGTGCGTGGGTGTGTGTGAGTGTGTCTGAGTGCGTGTGAGTGTGTCTGAGTGCGTGTGAGTGTGTCTGAGTGTGTGTGTGTGTGTGTGTGTGTGTGTGTGTGTGTGTGTGTGTGTGTGTGTGTGTGTGTGTGTGTGTGTCTGAGTGTGTGTGTGTGCATGTCCTTTTAAAACCATGCATCCGATCGTCATGAAACTTTTCGAGACAGTTTGGTACGCTCCCTGGATGATTACTGGCAACATTATTTTCTATTTAACACTCATGGTTCGCCGGGTGCCCATAATGTCAATTGTTGCTTACATGAGCTATAAAAATAGTTAAGAGTTAGCTACTTTGTAAATTGATGGATCTTAATCAAAGATAGTATATGAAATTTTTACAGCCAATAATAAAATACTATAGGGCAATGAACTCTTTATGATCATTCCTTCGCGGCCGTGGGCACTAAATGCCTTTTTTTTTTTCTTAAACGTATAAGTTTTTATTTCCGATTCGATTATTAATGATCTCGACAAAAAAAATGACAAATATATCCTATACTGTGCAGATTAAAAATGAAAAGGTGTTTTCACCTTTACATTTTACAGCGAATGGGCACTGGGACCAAAAATAAACATTTTTTGCTATTATGAGCTCTATAAAAATAATTGCATGCCTTAACTACTGTAAATATGGAGGGATCATAACCAAAATTAATTTGTATACAAAAATCGATAGCCCATATTAAAAGGCTACAGGGCACTGAACTTTAAATTTTCTTTATTTTTCTTTTTTTCGTAAATTTTTAAGATATATCTCTCATTATATTTTTAGCAATCTTGCGGAATATATCATGTTGAAAGTAAATTAAAATGAGCAGGTTTTTTTAATTAACATCTTGAACTGTATTTGCCCAAGGGCCCCTATATACCCTTTTAACTTATATTAGAGGCATGAAAATTAGTTTTGGCGCAAGTTACTGAAAAAATTAATGGATCTTGCTCATCTCTTTTTTTTTAAAAAATTTATTAGTCTCACAACCTCGTGGTTGTTGGGGGTTCTAATGATATCATTCAACTTTCTCGGGGCTTGGTAGACCTTGGCGGTGTCCGTCTCCCCTCCAGGTCAGCGGAGGACTTTTTAGCAATAGCCATCCATCAACATTTTTATTTAGGCTTTTACGCGGGCTAGATCGCACGCCTCTCAGCTGGTGGGGAGAGCACTCTATTGACCTCGCTATTCATCCCCCATCTTAGTATATACAAACTCAAGAGTCTATATCTCATTATAATCGGGAAATGAACTCCTAATGTTCATTCCCTCGGGGCAGGGGGCCCAAAATGACTTTTTTTCTGCACGTTTAGAATTTAAACCCCCAATCAATTTTACACGATGTTGAGCAATATAGCATGAGTACAATGGCAGTAAAAAAATTAATTAACATTTATATTGGAGCCGGTCCCTTTAATATCGTTTGTTCTTATCTAATCTTTTAAATAATATATTTATGTATCCCTTTGATATGGACTTTTGTTCACATTGCCGCGTAGGTTTCTGACATAATATTTTTAAAACACAGCATCCATTGGTTTCTTAAAATGTATTAATTGTTACTGAGATCAAAGCAATGTACGACAGGTCTGCTAGAGCTAATAAAAAAAATTCATTTATTTTATTAATTTTTGTAATATTCATTTATTTCCAGTAACAATTTTATACGGACGTTCGAAAAGAATCATTTTTGGTGCGCTAGATTCTAAAATTAGTAGCGTCATCGGGACATAAATTGCAAATTATATATAATCATTGAGTATTTTTGGTGCGCAGCTATCTAAAAATAGTAGTGTGACGGACAGACTTTACATAACATAGATTGAGAATTATATATATTGATTCTATATATATAGACTATATATTGATAATAATAATACATTGCGATAGCTTTTTAAAAATAGTGCTGATCTCATATTTATATACGATTTCATAGAAGATACTGGGTGATGAAGATTCTCGATTTATTGGGTACATTAGAGTCTACATGCGAAACTTGAAAATCATTATTTTAAGATTAGGGGCCGTCCATAAAGTACGTCACGCTCCAGAAAATGTGACAATTTGTGAAAGGGAAAAAAAAAAGGGGGGGGGGGGTCCGGCCATGTGTGATGTCATGGTATTTTTTTAAATTAAATTTCAATTATTTTGTTTAACATGTTCAAAAGTGTGACGACCCTTAGGGAACGGGGTGGGGGGTGGGGGTTCCAAGAATTGTGACAATTTGTGACAGGGGGGAAGATAAAAATTGTCAAAATAGCGTGACGTACTTTATGAACGGACCCTCATTGAGGGTTCGAATTGACAAAGTACACAAATGAGCTATACTCATCGCAATAAAACGAAACATAGATCTATAAATCATATAGACAAAACTAAATTCCCCAAATTGTATGATTGCAGCACGCACAAACTAAGAAGTTTTGTTTTGGTACCGACGCACAGAAAAAATGACAGAAATACTTACACTTATACTAAGAGCATTTCTGTACTTAGACACATACTATTGACCTCTCTGTACTTAGACACATACTATTGACCTCTCTGTACTTAGACACATACTATTGACCTTTCTGCACTTACACACATACTATTGACCTCTCAGTGCTTACTTACATACTATTGACCTCTCAGTACTTACACACATACTATTGACCTCTCAGTACTTACACACATACTGTTGACCTCTCAGTGCTTACACACATACTATTGACCTCTCAGTACTTACACACATACTATTGACCTCTCAGTGCTTACACACATTCTATTCACCTCTCAGTACTTACACACATACTATTGACCTCTCAGTACTTACACACATACTATTGACCTCTCAGTACTTACACACATACTATTGACCTCTCAGT
>MUZC01000516.1:77833-128314 GCA_002072015.1 Radix auricularia
TGAGCCTGACAAGACGGTGAAGATAGCATCAAACAGGGTATGAGTGAGTCTGACAAGACGGTGAAGATAACATCAAACAGAGTATGAGTGAGTCTGACAAGACGGTGAAGATAGCATCAAACAGGGTATGAGTGAGCCTGACAAGACGTCAAAAAAACAGCGAATCATTCGGGAAAGAGTCTTCTTCAGCGAACCAATAGTACACAAATAATTAAACCGAATATAAAGAAATTAAAACTTAGCTGCAGTGAAATCCAGAGCCAACCATTTGTTGTATTCTATTTTACTGGTCACGATTACAATTAGTATGTGACACTAGGACAACAAATTAAAGAAGAAAAATTACAAAAGGTGTCGCGTTTACAGTTGCGTCACAAAGGGCATGCGGACCATGTGACACCATCACAAGGGGTGACACCATCACAAGGGGTGATACCATCACAAGTTCAGTGGCGTAGCTAGGGGGGGTGGAGGGGGCGGTCCGCCCCGGGCGGCACTCATTCAAGGGGCGGCAATTGTAGGCATTTGAAAAATAAACACAGACATTTCCGAAAACCACCCTATTTCTTTTGAAGGGGGAAAACCATAGAGAAACAAAAAGAATCTCAATTTTTAGTTTACATAAACGGATTCGTGCAACATTTGTTTGATTACATAGTGGTTGTTATAACTAATGCAGAACAGTTTAAAATTTAAAGTCGCTCAAAAAAGGAAACTATTTGTTTGCAAATTTAAGCGGTATACGTCACAGATGGCGCTTTTATAAGAAAACTGCACACACACAAAAAACACATCACCGCTGGTCCGAATATATGTAGTATTAATATCGCACGACAGCTTTAGCGCTGAATTTCGACATTCGCAGAATGATGCGCTAACAAGCACCTACATGACAGAGCGGTTCAAATATTGTGTTTAAATTGCAAGTAGTAAATTACATTACAGTTTCAGGTTTTATAAAATTATTGAAAGGTAACTTATTAAAAATTAAATTTACTTTTTTTTTAAATTAAAGTAACACATATAGCTTGTACTTTTCATTAATGTACGGTTATTCATTAAAAAATAAACGATTATTCATTTCTCCGTTAATAAATATCACAATAACATACATAATTCCGAAAAAGACATACTTAAAAATTGCAAGCGTCTTGGAAAATTGACATTTGAAGTAACTAGTAAAACGAGATCAGATGCTGGGATTTTACTCAGTTCATGACAATCTTTTCCTTTTCTATGATATCTCAATTTACGGGAACCCGTCTTTTTTAAATTAATTCAAACTATGCAAACCCATTTAATGAAACAAATATATTTGCTAATACAGAACGTTGTTACAGAAAGTTGCGAATATCGACTAGATACCAAGTTAAAATGAGAAAAATATGAGTGGGGAAAATTCAGAAGCCGTAGTACTATCTTTAGAGCAAGAAGTACAACGAGAAATGTTTTTATCCATAGATGTAATTATAAAAGAAAATAAAAGAGCGAGGTGATGAGTTACATGTCCTTGCAAGAAAGTATGCGTGTATTATACTTATACTATACCATCTAGGATTCTAAATGAAGAATTTGAACATCAAATAAATTTCTTTATTTACATTGATAAAGAAATGTTCGGGATTGAAAGAGAAAGGATCCAGGTTTTTATGGCAGTACACGGGGCTGGTCTTAGCTATTGCGGGGCCGTATGCAGCTTAGTATGCGAAACTGATTGCGTGGGCCCCAGTTTGGGTAGATATAAGGTATTAATAAAGACAATTAAGATAGGTTGGGCATATGAGTGCGCTGGGCCCACTACGACCGCATAGGTTGCAGGAGCCTAAGACCAGCCCTGGCTGTACCTACACTACAAGAAGAGGCATTATGTTTTTAAAAAAGAGGGGAAATACCCCCTTGATCCATTAAAATATATTTAACAGTAAATATTGGAAAATTCTTTATCCAACATTACAATTTTGCTAAGAATTTTTTTACAACAATTGCTATCAGTGTATCTAGTTGTAAAAGGAGCTTCTCTAAACTGAAGTTGAAAAAAAAGGATTTTCGCTCCACAATAAGTGATTTAAGACAACAAAATCTTGCAATATTGCCCATAGATCATGATATTACAAATAATATACATTTTGATAACATAATAAACGATTTTTCGACTATGAAAGTTAGGTGAGTAAGTAAATTTATAAATAATAAAAAAAATATGTTTACATACTGATGTAGACTATACAATTTCTATTTTTATATTTTACAAATTAATATATTTATAAACAAAAAATAAAAGCATATTAATTGTTAATGTTTTTTGGGTGTAAATTTGGCATATCTTTTGTCTCATTTGGGGTGGGGGGATCCTGTGACCCTTATAATTTTCTTGTGGCCTTCAAAACAATTATCTTGTATTTTTATAATGTGTACTTATAGGTATATCATCTTATGCGGCCTCTTTTATTACTGCTTACATAAATAGGGCATGCAATGGTAAAATTGTTCCCAACCTTTTACAAGGTACTTCGTTTCAATTACAATTATTTATTCATGCTTATTAATTTATAAAAACCATCATATGATTAACTTAATTAAGAGGCCGTCCATAAATGACGTCACATGATTTCGGCTGATTTTTCTCTCCCGCCCCCTCGTCACACGGCTTCACGAAACGAAAACTTAGACCCATTTCTCAATGTGACGTGACAATAAATCCCCTCCCCCTATACAAGCGGTATTTTGTATTTGAAAATAAGCATGTTTAAAATCATGTTTTTTTTTGTTTGTTTGGTCATTTAAATATGTTTTTAGTTTAAGGTTGCACTCTAACATCGTAACACGCGTGAAACCACCTAAATCGTCATTGAATAAAGTTTGGGTAATCATATATTTCAGTGTAGCTTATATTTAAAGTTGCGCGTTTTGAATGACACCAAATGCGTGACCCCCCTCCCCGGTGCGTGACGTCATTTATGGGCAGCCCCTAAAAGGGTGGAATATTGGAGACCGCCCCGGGCGGCAAAAGCTCTAGCTACGCCACTGATCACAAGGCGTGACAACATTACAAGGGGTAACACCATCACAAAGGGTGACACCATCACAAGGCGTGACAACATTACAAGGGGTGACACCATCACAAGGGGTGACACCATCACAAGTGGTGACACCATTACAAGGAGTGACACCATCACAAGGGGTGACACCATCACAAGGCTTGACAACATTACAAGGGGTGACACCATCTCAAGGGGTGACACCATCACAAGGGGTGACACCATCACAAGGCGTGACAACATTACAAGGGGTGACACCTTCACAAGGGGCGACACCATCACAAGGGGTGACAGTATCACAAGGGGTGACAGCATCACAAAGGGTGACACAATCACAAGGGGTGACACCATCACAAGGCGTGACAACATAACAAGAGGTGACACCATCACAAAGGGTGACACCCTCACAAGGGGTGACACCATTACAAGGGGTGATACCATCACAAGGGGTGACACCATCACAACGGGTGACACCATCACAAAGGGTGACACCATCACAAAGGGTGACACATCACAACGGGTGACACCATCACAAAGGGTGACACCATCACAAAGGGTGACACCATCACAAAGGGTGACACCATCACAAGGGGTGACACCATCACAAGGGGTGACACCATCAGAAGGGGTGACACCAACACAAGGGGTGACACCATCCCAAGGTGTGACACCATCACAAGGGATGACACCAAATTGTCACATTCTTCATGTTCCCGTTATTTGGCACTGAAAGACTCGGAGGAGTTCTATGGTTTAAGTTGTGAGAGGGGAGAGGTTGACACCATTAGCCACAGCCCCGGTTGACACCAACTCTAGTGACGCCTCTGGCTAGTTAGTTGGGTTTTTGAAAATAAATAACCACATTAAAATATAAAGGGACGGGGCGCTTTTTCATCAATTCCATGGTTACGCCCCTCTAAGGGTGTAACTAATACAGTAAGCGTTGCGTTTACTGGGAAACATTTGCAAGCCCCCCCCCCTTTATTTTTTATCTACGGAAAAAAATGTTGGTCAAACAAGCCATTACTCATCTAAGTAAGAATAAAAAGCTTACCCATATTTTTTGCCTTATTTCATCTATTTCCTAAACTTATTGAAGAAAACAAGGGGGTGGACAGAGTGCGGCTCGCGGGCCACATGCGGCCCGCAACAGAGTTTTTTGTGGCCCACCAAGACATTCGGAAAACACGCCATTAAATGAGATAAGTCGCGTCCGTGACCGAAAGTTCGTCGCGTGTTTTCCATCAGAGCTGCTCCGTCAATGCGCGTGCGCAAGCAGTGTAAACGCGCGCTTTTAAGTTTCGTCAGCATTGCTTCAATTTTTCTTTGCAACGGAATAATTTAAGAATTTTTAAAATTAGAAGGGGTTATTTACCTTACGAAAAAAGCGTAAAATTGTTGATGAATTCCGTGTATTTAACGAATAATGGACACACAAATATTTCTATAGTAAAATTTAAAGTGCTTTCATGTAAAATCCACCACCACAAATTGACCCAAAGGCAAAAATAACTGCCTACCCCTGCTTTAAAGTATAACGAGCTACAAATATAAAGACTCTCAGGATAAATTCATTTCTTTGAATACTGGAGGGGATTTTATGTACGCTACCGTCCTGAACTCATGTCTTGGGGGTACCTCGGAGGTACAACAGGACAAGAACCACTGTTCCAGCCATTAGTGATATTCAGATAAGCCACTCAACTATTGTATATTGAAGGGCAGTTTTTGTTCAACTACCTTCTCGAGCTCACTTCTGGGGAGCGTTGGAGTACAACACGCTGACAGCCGTTGACTCGGTCTTTGGTGATACGTGTATTCTGATGAAGCCCTCAAATGTTTGCATATTCAAGGGAAGTTTATGTTCCTTAACTTCCTAAACTCACATCTGGGGGTACCAAGGAGGGACAACAGGTTAAGAACCGTTGCTGCAGCCTTTGTAGACATTCAGATAATCCATTTAAATGTTGTATTTTCAAGGGCAGTTTAAGTTCGCTACCTTCTCGGGCTCACTTCTGTTATACAACACGCTGAGAACCGCTGCTGCAGCCAGTGATGATATTCACATGAGCCATTTGGTCAGGCCGTAAATCCTCGATTTCACAACTCTAATGTGTCTGACCAAATTGTGTTCCTGTGTCGTCTGCCAACGGTCGCCATTACCAGAAGCCATGAATCTTTGCCCGAGGCCACGCCAGGTTTCGAGATGCTTAGAGCCATCATGGCCGTCCTGATGGCTCCCCGGAAACACGTCATATGCAATAAGAGATTCCGGTGGGGCGGGGGTTATGAACAGAATTAAATTACTCTAGATACTCATTCTAAAGCCCACTTTTTGGACAAAATCTAGGGCAGTTGCGTCACTAGGGGGTGTGGTGGGGGAGGGCCGCCCCGGGTGACACCATCAGAGGGGTGACACCAGACTGTAAAACTAAATATTCCTGTTATTTGGCACTGGTAAACTCGGAGGAGTTCAATGGGTTAAGGCATGAGGGGGTGACACCATGAGCTACCCCCCTGGGTGACACCAATCCTAGTGACGCCTCTGATCTAGGGGAAAGATTAGGGATCAGCCTACGAGCGGTCTTAGGTGATTTCTGCATGTACATTAAATGTTCAAGGTCCTTGTCTACATTCTACAAAATTTGAATTCTAAACCAGAAATTATAAACTAATATTAAACATCTGGACTTACCTTATTATTTCCTTTTATTTTTTATTTTTTTGTGAATGTTTTAATAAATTGTTTTACAAATTTTGTTTTCAACAACGAATTGTAATGTACGCGCTTTCGCCATTGTTAAAAAAAAACCTGTTAACTCATGCCTCACAATGAGTCCAAAGACAAAGATTATATACCACAAAAAGGAAGGAAATATACAGAAAAGTATTATACAAAGATTGGTTAGTATCTATATATAAATGTTTCTCAATCTGTGTGTCACGACACATTAGCGTGTCGTGAGAGATTTCCAGGTGTGTCGCGAGATTTATTAAAAAAATATTATATATTGCAAGGGTTCTGAGCTCCGAAGTTATTTTTGAAATTTTAAAATAAAGCAAAACAAAATGTTAAATAAATCAAAAACGAAATCAGTAATAACGTGTGTTTCGAGTGGGGCAGGACGTTAGACTCGGCCTATCGTCTGTGTACGCCATTTTCGTTTTTCAGTCTTTCTAGCGGTGTACAAGTCGAAGTTGAAGTCTTTTAATGAGAAATTTTCCTTGTGAAAAAGTAAAATATCGAAAGTTCTATCATTCGACTGCTTTACAACTGTTAACAAATTTCAAGATAATAAGAAAATAGGGTTAATAACTTATGAAATTTTAAATACTCTCTACTCTCAGTCAACTTCAATCATCTCTTCAACATTATTTTCCATCACCGGACATCGACGAATTTGCTTGGGTGATCAATCCGTATTCAGTCAGTGAAGAAGTCAATTTTACGACCGAAAAGGAGGAGCAGCTGATCGAATTACGACATAACAAATTGTACCAAACAACGTTCACTGTTCACCGACACGACTTTTTATTAATTCTGGCTTGCAATCATAAAAGTCTATCCTTTAGTCAGTTTGAAAGCAGTTCCAAGAAACGAGAGAGACTCCTTACAGTTGATGATGAGTTGCGCGTTAGCTTGGCAACGTTGGAGCCCCGATGATATACCACAGTAATTTACATTATAGTAATATGAAAAAAAAATCTTTTTAATAAAATAAATTAAAATTATTTTTGTGTGTCGCGAAAAGTCTCGAATATTCTCAGTGTGTTGTTAACCTAAAAAAAAGTTTGAGAAACACTGCTATATTTTGTCAGCAATTTAGCATATTTTTAAGTAATAATACTCTGAACAATAATATTTGAAACATTAACCATAGGTGTACTGTTTTCTTTACGCTGTGCTACTTGTTTACGTGTCGGCTTGCGAGCGGGTTACACACTTTTATACTTTTCTCTTCCAAAAAAGGAGGGGGGGGGCGGCGCTGGGCTTGGCTTATGAACGAACGAGCTATACGAGTATATACGGTAGGTAGTGTGTTGGGGGAAGGAGGGAGGCCAAGTGCATGTGTTTTGGAAACATTTGTAAATGTGGCCACGTGTATTGGATTCAGCTGCAAAATTAACAACTAATTAATCAATTAATCTTTTTAAAAATGTTAATCGATTAAAATTAATCTGATCTATTAAAATGTTATTAAAATTTAAGAAAATATTGTTTTTTTTCGAATTTATTAATAATTATATTTTTTGTTACTTATATATCGTATCATTATTATTTATTTAGACGTGCATAGTGCATACGTCGACAAAAAAAGGTTTTTGTTCCTTGTTCTTGCATAGCTGAGCGAATATGCTGTGCTACGTCACAACATTTGGAAGCCATGGAATTTCCGAGACTTAACCGTTTCCGCGAAATGATGATATATGCGTTATAAAATATAATTATTCGAAATTAATCAATTAATTTTTTCCCGATTAATCGAAGAAATCTTTTAAAATCAGTACCAGTCCTAGTATTGGACGCAAGTGGTTATTTGGGTTACTGAGTTTAACACAAGTTGTAGTGTTGGTTTATATTAAGTTTTAACAATAGATGATGATGGGGGTTTGTGCTTTGTAGGCACGAACGGCGTGTGTCAATAAAAATAAAAATAAATGCGGAGTCTTAATAAAACAAGAAGAAAAAAAACAGGTGTGGACCAATGTTTCCTGTTAGTTGGTCCGTGTGTAAAAAAAAAATTTTGTGTGAAGCATCATGTGTGGAAAATTGGTATTGCCTCCAATTTTTTGCGTGTGCATTATTTTACAAAATTGTTGCGCGGTAATTCTAAACTGATGCGCGGCGTTGGTCAGATATCTGCGCGGACGCGTAGCTTAAATAGAACATTAGTGTCGAAGTTTCGGCACATACAAGTAGAAATGAAATAAACACAGAAGTGTTAAATTTTACAAGATAAAAACCTAAGCTGGAGAAAATTAAGTAAAGAAAAGAAAAGACGAAAGATGGGCACACGACCATTATAAATAGAACAAATTTTGTTTGCTTTTTTAAATACAATTTTTCTTTAATAAAGACGGGTGAAAGTTACTATTACAAGTCAAATAAATAAGCTACTTTGAAGCCCTCTTTCTAATTATAAACGGGGATCTTTAAAAATAAAAATAATAAAATAAAAAAAATAAAAAAAGTTACCCTTTGAAGCATTACCTTGGTCTAATTAATGGTAGTTATCAATAAAGACAATTTGGGACAGACAGTAAACACGAATATATCGTCTGTATCGTAACTAGACTTTAGACATGTTGGCTGACATGTTGGCTGACATGTTGGCTGACATGTTGGCGCTGACATGTTGGCTGACATGTTGATTGACATGTTGGCTGACATGTTGGCGCTGACATGTTGGCTGACATGTTGACTGACATGCTGGCTGACATGTTGGCTGACATGTTGGCGCTGACATGTTGACTGACATGCTGGCTGACATGTTGGCTGACTTGCTGGCTGACATGTTGGCGCTGACATGTTGGCTGACATGTTGACTGACATGCTGGCTGACATGTTGGCGCTGACATGTTGGCTGACATGTTGACTGACATGCTGGCTGACATGTTGGCTGACATGTTGGCTGACATGTTGGCTGACATGTTGGCTGACATGTTGGCGCTGACATGTTGGCTGACTTGTTGGCTGACTTGTTGGCTGACATGCTGGCTGACTTGTTGGCTGACATGTTGGCTGACTTGTTGGCTGACATGTTGGCTGACATGTTGGCGCTGACTTGTTGGCTGACATGCTGGCTGACTTGTTGGCTGACTTGTTGGCTGACATGTTGACTGACATGTTGGCTGACATGTTGGCTGACATGCTGGCTGACTTGTTGGCTGACATTTTGGCTGACATGTTGGCTGACATGTTGGCTGACATGTTGGCTGACATGTTGGCTGACATGTTGGCTGACATGTTGGCTGACATGTTGGCGCTGACATGTTGGCGCTGACATGTTGGCTGACTTGTTGGCTGACTTGTTGGCTGACATGTTGGCTGACTTGTTGGCTGACATGTTGGCTTACTTGTTGGCTGACTTGTTGGCTGACATGTTGGCTGACATGTTGGCTGACATGTTGGCGCTGACATGCTGGCTGACATGCTGGCTGACTTGTTGGCTGAATTTTTGGCTGACATGTTGGCTGACATGTTGGCTGACATGTTGGCTGACATGTTGGCGCTGACTTGTTGGCTGACATGCTGGCTGACTTGTTGGCTGACATGTTGGCTGACTTGTTGGCTGACATGCTGGCTGACTTGTTGGCTGACATGCTGGCGGACTTGTTGGCTGACATGCTGGCTGACTTGTTGGCTGACATGTTGGCTGACTTGTTGGCGCTGACATGCTGGCAGACTTGTTGGCTGACATGCTGGCTGACTTGTTGGCTGACATGTTGGCTGACTTGTTGGCTGACATGTTGGCTGACATGTTGGCGCTGACATGTTGGCTGACATGTTAGCTGACTTGTTGGCTGACATGCTGGCTGACTTGTTGGCTGACATGTTGGCTGACATGTTGACTGACATGTTGGCTGACATGTTGGCTGACTTGTTGGCTGACATGTTGGCTTACTTGTTGGCTGACTTGTTGGCTGACATGTTGACTGACATGTTGGCTGACATGTTGGCTGACATGTTGGCTGACTTGTTGGCTGACATGTTGGCTGACATGTTGACTGACATGTTGGCTGACATGTTGGCTGACATGTTGGCTGACTTGTTGGCTGACATGTTGGCTGACATGTTGACTGACATGTTGGCTGACATGTTGGCTGACATGTTGGCTGACTTGTTGGCTGACATGCTGGCTGACTTGTTGGCTGAATTTTTGGCTGACATGTTGGCTGACATGTTGGCGCTGACATGTTGGCTGACATGTTGGCTGACATGTTGGCTGACATGCTGGCTGACATGTTGACTGATATGTTGGCGCTGACATGTTGGCTGACATGTTGGCTGACATGTTGGCTGACTTGTTGGCTGACATGTTGGCTGACATGTTGGCTGACATGTTGGCGCTGACATGTTGGGGCTGACATGTTGGCTGACTTGTTTGCTGACTTGTTGGCTGACATGTTGGCTGACATGTTGGCTGGCATGTTGGCGCTGACATGTTGGCTGACATGTTGACTGACATGTTGGCTGACATGTTGGCTGACATGTTGGCTGACATGTTGGCGCTGACATGTTGCCTGACATGTTGACGCTGACATGTTGGCTGACATGTTGGCTGACATGTTGGCGCTGACATGTTGACTGACATGTTGGCTGACATGTTGGCTGACATGTTGACTGACATGTTGGCTGACATGTTGGCTGACATTTTGGCTGACATGTTGACTGACATGTTGGCGCTGACATGTTGGCTGACATGTTGGCTGACATGTTGGCTGACATGTTGGCTGACATGTTGGCTGACTTGTTGGCTGACATGTTGGCTGACTAGTCCTGGTGCTGATAGTCAAAAACTGTTTGTTGAACTTGAAGGAGAAATTTTAATACAAACCAATGATGATTGATTAGTTAAAATATGATCGGGATGAGGTCAATGGGTGATGGCTGTCAGGGCCGGTCTTAGAGATTGCGGGGCCCTATGAGTATGAGGCTTTGTATGCGAAACGGATTGCGCGGGGCCTAGTCTGGATAGGGACTTAAGGAAGTAATAAGGATTATAAGAGAAAATTAAGACTGGAGGGGCCTATGAAAGTGCGGGGCCCATTGCGGCTGCTTAGGTTGCAGTGGTCTAAAACCGGCCCTTATTGCTGTGCATCACATTGCCGAATTTAGCTTTGATAAGGACCTAAGCTGTTTGATATATGGGGCCCTTTGTAAGTCCAGATATTCTATGTAAGTGTCAAATGTGACTCTAGCTCACTCGGGCAATTTTTAATTATTTTTTTTCTTTGTTGTTGTGGGGTTGGGGGGTGGGGGCTTTAGCTTAGCTTATGTAGTTTAACGTAAACGTGGGACGTGGTGGTCGAGAGGTAGCGCTCTCGACTGTCACACTGATGGTCACGAGTTCGAATCCACACGAAAGTGAGGATTTGTTCTCGGGGCCTGAGGAGTCCCCGAGTCACCCAGCTCCGAATGGGTACCTAACTAGACAATAGTTAGGCGGCTGGGGTAATGCGTGGAACCCCTATAGCCGTGGCCTGTGACCGCTGCATCACTTGCCAACAGATCATCTCTCATGGTCTGTGGACGCAATTATCTTCTGCATAGAAGGAGCGTCTGTATATCTAAGATAAGATAAGGTAAAATTGGGGCACAGGTGGAGGGGATAGGGATAGCGTATATTGAACAATTAGGAGTTATTGACGGTGTAAAGAGGTTTTGTTTTGTGTAAATATACCAACCCCCATCATGGTGTTTTTTTAACTTTTAAAAAAAAAAACTTTTTTAGCGGTCTGGGAAGCTGTACACACAATTCTCGAACGATATCTTCGCGTTCATGTCAACGGGAAATAATGAAGGTGTGAATGTTGTCTATTCATTATGCTAGTGCTTTCCCTTTATTATAAAAAAACATTGCATAAGTGCAAAGGTTAGTCTAAGTATATTAAGTGTAACTACAGTGCATAGAGTAGTTTTCTCAACATTAGTGTCTGAAGACAGATGACTTAAAGACAGTAAACCGATTGCACAGTTATAGTAAGTAATTAAGTCTAATTTAATTAGTTCTAGGCCAATTTACCGCGCGATCTGCTGACACACTAAGACTAAGAGTCTGTGTAACTGTGTAATACTTAGTAATAGTAATAGTAATAGTGCTCAGTCAGCTCAGTAATAGTAAATAGTAATAGTGTGAAGGCAGTGATTCGTTTCATTGGCTGCAGGGTGTCCCTGTGATAGTTAACCCATCTCTGATCACTGATGAGTACCTTTCGTTAGTTGCGGTAAATAAAGAATAAATGCAAATAAAGGCATGAGGTCCAACAGATCAGTCAGCATGACCTGTAATGTATACTGTATGTAACTATGTACATAATGACATAATACTAATACATTCTAGGAATGTAGGATGTAATTATTTTATCTTCGCTATACTAAACTTATACTATACTATGCAAGGAGTGTCTTTAATACTTTAAATAGTCTTTAATGAATGTATGAATAAATACTAAATAAATGGATGTTGGAAAACAAGAGGCAATAGATCAATAGACTAATTTACATAAATTATAAATGCTTCCATTTTCATCTCACAAACTGATCATTTTGAAAGCTTTTTCCCATCCAGTCACTAATATGATTCAATATGAATGTGTTATGTCAATGGCCCAAACAAACAGTCCCTGTATTTATCCGCCTGCACTGCCTGTCATGGCTTCATATAACAATAAAAAAAGACATTACCATTTTCTATTTATTATATACTTTTATATACTCATTAATATTTACAGGTTCTGCCTAAGTTTATTTTGGTCATAATTAAATATATATTTTTTTCAAATGCTGCTATTTATATGTTTTAATGCCATTATAAGACAAAACCAGAGAGGACTTTTTTTTTTATTTTTAAAAAAAGGATTTTAATTGTGCCTGAGTTTCTGCTTATTAGTTGCAGACAACTAGAAAACATTGAGAATATCATGAGTCAGAAACGTGTAGCTGTGATAGGAGCGGGCGCCAGTGGACTTCCTGCCATTAAGTGCTGCCTGGACGAGGGACTGGTGCCCATGTGTTTTGAAAGAACGGAGCATATTGGCGGCCTGTGGCGTTACACAGATGACCCAGTGGATGGCCAGGGATGCGTCATGAAATCAACGGTCATCAACACCAGTAAAGAAACGATGGCCTACAGTGACTTCCCCATCCCGGCCAAGTATCCCATTTTCATGCACAACACGCAGGCAAGTTTACTGCAGGGGGCTGTTGCGTTGTGTGTTGTTACTAAAAGTCCTGTGTATGGTTACAGATATTGAGGTTACAATTATGGTGTTTGATCCCGAGTTGTTATTAGGTGCCTAACTTATAATCTTTCTTATGTCTTACAAGAATTAATTCTTTGTCTGTACCGTATTTTCAGGCATATACCCCGCAGAATTTTTAGATCCTGTAAAAAAAAATTGTGGTGTAACCCGCCCACACTTATATCCCGTACTATACCACCACATTTGAGAAGTCATATCACGCTGAACCACTCTACTTGAATGAAATGTATATATATATATAAATATTATCGCTTGCCATGTTATAAAATTAGGTACGTAATATCAAACAATTACAGGTAGATTGTGAACAAACTTACCAGAAGTTATACAGATTATAATTTTATATTCGTGTTTTGCAAGTAATAGTGCCATTTATGAAATATTCAGTAAAAACAAAATTTCAGATACCCCTCCCATGGAGATACTCTGCATGCGTGAGGTTTGTAAAATCTGGTAATTCACACTGGGAATATGTGTGAAAATACAGTAAGCTGCACCTACTTCTGAACGTACTTAAAAAATATAAGCTTGTGAATTCAGTTTTTTTTGCTATGACTATGATCTGTTGCTCAGTTGAACATGCTTTATAGGCTCCTGATGTCAGGTGATAAGGGCTCCACAGAAGTATCTTTGTATCACATCAGAAGTGTCTTTAGTGTAATATCAGAAGTGTCTTTAGTATAATGTCAGTAATGATTAACGTTACCTAACCAGGTGTTATCTTTCAGGTATACGAGTATTTCAAATTGTACGCCCAGAAATTTGACCTTGAGAAGTACATTCAGTTCAACACTGAAGTTCTATACGTGAAAAGAGCTGACAACTTCTCCGAGCATGGACGGTGGGAGATAAAGTATTGCAACAAGACCACAGGGGAGGAGAAGACAGAAATATTTGATGGGGTTCTTGTGTGCTCAGGGCATCATGCAGAGAAACATGAACCCACTTTCCCAGGTCTCAGCCAGTTTCAAGGAAAGGTAAGTGACCACTGGTCATTCCACTATCAGATTATCACAATTTAGGAAGAGAATTTTATGGCTTTCTTTTGAACCATAAAAATGTGGCAATGTTGATAAAAATGATTTGGCTCAGTGTGAAGGGGTTGTGAACTTATTGTCAGAAATTCACTGAACATTCACTAAAAATTAAATTTTTTAAAAGACTTTTTAACCCAATCGCTATTAATGCACCCAAATTTGACGTGAGGCCAAGCAACGCTTATACATCATGCGACCTCACGAGAAGCACTGTTATGGTGCGAGTAGCTCTCTGCTTTTTAAAAAGTAGAAACATCGCTGATTTCTTTTTTAAAAAACTGATATTTACATCATTAAACGCTTTGAAAATTCTTAATAATTCAAACAATTAGGAGGAATTAGACCAAAATAAAATAGACTTTGATAGTGATACTGATAATAAATGTCTCTGATCAGAGTGAAGCTAATGAGAGTGTTGATGGAGACACTGTCTCTGAATCTTGGTCTGACAATTTGACCAGTGTTAAAGACAAGCTAGAAAATCTTAATGAAATTATAGGGGAAATCATTTTCTCCCTATTGACAGCAGTCTCATAGACTACTTCAAGCTTTTCATGAACTCTGCCATGATAGAGTTGTTAATTGCTGAAACAAACGCAACCAGAAAGACACCCAGTGGAAGGAGATTACTAAGGAGGACATATATAAATTCCTCTACATCAACATCATGATTAGACTCCAAGTAATCAATTACATAATTGTATTGGTGAATGGATGTTTCTTAAAGCTTCATGAGACAATAAAACCATAAAAGGTGACAGACATCAGAGATCAATGCCCACAAACTGATGTAAATTTTCAAAAAATATATTTCAAGATTTATATAAAGTATATTTGTGAATTAAAGTGTATCATCATCAACCTATACAATGTTTAAAAGCTCATCCAATTTTTCTGTTTAGTGCATGTTTTGTTATTTTAAATTTCATTTAGGTGTTTAAAAATATTTTTATTTAACATGGAGGTGCATGTACTTTAGAATAATCTCTGTTTGCTTAGTATTTCAAGGGGTGTTTTCGTTAAGGTTGTTAACGGTTAACCGGTCCTCGGATCAGGACCGGTCCCTTTTAATAAGGACCAGTTAAATGCAACTTCAATAAGCCTGTAATTAGCTTATTATCCGGAGTTTGTTTTGTGGCGTGGGCAGCATACGAGACTAACGGTGACTTCAATTCGCTTTCTCCATATTCCGGCAATAAAAATAACACACACGTCATCACTATTAGTTTACTTCAGCTACAGCTAAGGAATGATTTTTTAAAATTTTAATTTACTGTGACTGTACGAGAGCTAACACAGTGCGCGTTTGATGTCAACAACGGTCAAGGCCGAGGCAGTTTCTACTTATATTAATTATAGTCTGTTTCAGGCATTCAAAAAATTTATTGGTGCACTATCTTAGTGAAGTACATGTACCTATATTATGAGAGATATTTGATAGACGTAGCAAAGATACTCAAATTTGAGTTCTGTCTTTTAGTGACAGTTTTCCTGCTAGTCAAAGGCATTTTTAAGTAAGATTACCACATTAATATCAACACTGATATTTTCTTTTTTCAAAATGTAATAGTTATGGGTTGGAAGGGGAGTACGGCAAATGTAGTTCAAACCCTATTTGAACAGAAAAAACGGGCAGGGGAGAACGTGTTCGCCGCAAAATTCAATTATTCTGGCGAGTTGGCGATTGAAAAATTATATGTTTTTTAAATAAATTCCATTTTATCATCACTGTTTACTCCGTAAGCTTTATAATTTCATTATTATAATGTATTATTAATTTTTAATTTGCGAGTTGACCGGCATCACACACAATAGAGGTAAACATGACGTCTCAACGACAAGGCGAGGTGTTGGTTTTTTAAACTAATGAAAAATACCTCACTAACTTTTGAACGATTGAACCGGTCCTCTTATTTAGAACGGTGAACTACAAGTCCTCAAAATAAAATTTTTGAAAGACTATTAACCATCAATGTTTAATTAATTCTTAGGAGTTTTTTTTTAAAATGCCTTGAAATGAGGGCATTGTGGAAAGAGCTGAATGCAAGCGGGGAAGCGGGCTTTGATGCCATCAGACGACGCCAGGCGACAACATTATCTTGTTAGTTCTCAAAACTAAGGCATATAAGGACGAGTGGTTGACCAGTCTTTTTTTCAGTAGTTAGCCTGTCCTCAAAAACGAGCGATCTTAACAACCTTAGTTTTAGTGCTTAGTAGCGATTGGGCTAAGTAATCATTTGTAATATTTAATCATCAAAAGTAAAATTATTTAATTTATAAACAACAAAGTACCAATAAAATCTATGTGGAAATAAAAGTAGATTGTATAGTAAATTATACAAGCTACGAGCAACATATTTTAGACTAGAGGGTACTCACTTAGAATAAGGACTGCGTCTTGGTGAACTTGGTCGTCGGAGAGGCGATCGTCTTGGGGAGCGTCTTTTAGGAGGAGAATATCTTCTGTAAGGGCTTCGTCGAGAACTGCCATTTCTATAATCATCTCTGTTGTAACCTGCTCCACCTACACCACCACGTCTTGAAATTAAACAGTCAGTTTGGTTTCAATATTTAATAATCATTAACACGAGGTGTTTTAACTTAAACAGAATAACTTCCCCAAAGCAATGAGTGAAAAACATGAGCTAAGCTTTTAAAAATAAAGGTTCTTTTGTAGTCAAGCACAGGATTTTGGGATTACAGAAAAAATAACCATGGATTTGATGTTTTAAGGTTGATCAGATGTTATCTTTATCCTCTATCAATTTACTAAAACTTATTCCCTCGGATGTTATGCTATGTAAGTTACTACTTATATGACTAATACGCCAAGCGTGTCCCTAACTCCATCCAGTGCCGAATGGGTACCTGACGCTAGGGAAACAAAGGCGGCTGGGAACAGCATGGTCTCTCATAGCCATGCCAATACGTTTCTTATCAGAACTTGGGAAGCAATAATCTTCAGTATAGGAGTGTCTGTAATAGAATAGATAACAAGCTCACCCTCTCTGAGACATGGCTGCTCTCTCCGCCTCACCAAATGAGACCTGATCATCCGGTATATGTTCTGGCTCTTGTTCCTCTGTCACTTCTTCTCCATAGCCATGGTAGCCACCTGTCACTGGCCTTGATCTAAGTTTCAAGTCAATATCTTTCTGAAACAAGAGAAGTTTAAATTGAGTCTATTGATTTATCAACTTTCAGAAGGCAAGCTAGAGAGGATGTCTCCCTCTCTCTCTCTCTCTTTATATGTAGGACCATTGGGATAGTTTGAAGTATAATTTATTTAAATATGGGGCTATGGTTTGTATCATATGCAAATAAATGTTTTACTTTTTTTTCTACTTGAAAACTATGTCAAACTTTTAAAATTTTCCTTAGTAATGTTAGGTTGGGATTTAGAGTTAGAACCGAGTTACAATTTGAAAGAAAATTTGTAAAATGACATTGATCAGCATTTACAACTGCTATGATCTCATGTGAGAAATTTCATTACTTTTAAGAAATATAAAGACCATTATCATTTCAAAAATTTTAATATTTGAGCTTTTCGATGAAATTCTTTTACTTCTCATATAAAGAGACTTTTAAAAAAGGCAAATAAAATTGTACTTTAAATGAGTACTAGTGGGGTTACATTGTTTAATTAGTAGACACACAGGAGCTTCCTTACTTGTATAGGAACTGGTATACGCGGAAAAAGTGTTGAGTACCATTCCAACTTGACAAGCCATTGGCGCAGCATCTCTCCAATAGTCATAACATGTCCACCTCCAGCCTTCACATCTAGCTCCTGTTTGAAAAAAAAGACAGAAAACAAAATCACATGGTTAATGTTGAAGCTTTAGGACATAAATAGTAAAAATAAAATTAGCATAATCGAATGATTAAAATCTATTTAATGTCAAATAAAGTATGGAAGAACTTGAGATTTGTCACATGAGAAGTTCCAGCACTCCAGTTTAATTTTGACATAGGATCTTTCAAACATGTTTTTATCAGAGGAGGAGTAGTACCATTTTGAACCGTACACAACAACCAACAAATCTGTTCAAACTTAATTCTCTTCGAGTGTTTTTTTTAAAAATAATAATTTACATCAAGTTGGACAACTGATTTCATTTTTTTCTACTTCATTATTCTGGAATAAATTCTGAGAGAACTTCAAACATTATACTTACCAAAGCACATCTGCTTAATGATTAATTGTACTGAAACCAATTTTAAATACTGTATGTCAGTATATCAGCCTATTTAAAACAGGTTTGCACTGTGACCATCAAATTTTGTGTCACTTTTATATCACTAAATATCACTGTTGTTAAAACATAAAAAGAAAAAAAAATGGCCCCCTTTTGGGCCCCTTAGAATCTATTTATAACCTCTGCTCGAGGCGTCCATGAAAGACTTTGGAGGATGCTGGGAGATATTGGAAATCCTCACACGGGCTAAGGCAAAGACCCTGTACATACAAAACAGCACATCAGTTATGGGGGCTAAATACAGTATGTGTGAAGCATAACAATCATTAGGTCTGGACTATGATGCTATAGCTACACATTTGCATAATGATTACTGTTAGGTCTGGCCTATTGCTTTGGCTACTCATCACAGATTAAATGATTGTATTTACAAATTTTTGTGGCCATACATTATACCTAAAACCTTAAAATAAGAACAAGATAACTCATAGTACTCATAGTGTGTGGAGCTTGCTACAACTATTCAATGAAGAAAAAAATGATTAAACACTATCTCAGCCTACTGCTCAAAATGTCAAGGACAGGTGGAGAAAAAGAAAGAATAAAGCAAAGAGTCAGGAAGAGAAAATTTGTCAGTACTCACCAGTCAATATGAGCTGACATTTGATGGGCAGCTTCAGACAGATGTTTATAATGTGTAAGTTGACATCACCCCCTCTCACCTTTCAATTACCGTAACTAATTTTCATTCTATTCAAGACAAATTTCTCAAGAATGACCAGCTCTTTCATTACATTTCTCATGATATAGGCTTATAATGAACAGCTCTGACCAAACAATTATATATATATATAGATGTATGTAATCTGAAACTAGAACTCTATCGTCCTAGATTTGTCAAACCAAAATTCTAAAATTTTTACAAATTCTATCAGTTACCATAAACATAAAGTAGAAAGTTTGGGTTAGCTTTTTCCTGAAGGCTAACATTATCAAATAGAATTAAAAGGATTGGTTTCTGTTTTTTTTATAAACCATGAGCTGATTATAAAAAAAAGGACCCAAAAGTTTTAAAAAGTGGTAATTTTGAAAATGACTCTAAAATCAATCAAAAATCAGGAGTAACACTGTCTACACAAATTTTTTTCTTTAAATTGCATCTCTGAAAACAGATGTTTTATCTAGTTTCTTAACTTATGTGTACTATAAGCCCTTGGTCATATTTACTGTACTCTCTGACACACCACTTAGTGAACATACCTCTTCATCATCCAAATACATCTCATACCAGTCCCAGAGGTCAGCTGGGGCTTGTGTGTATCTGGAAATTTTCAATAAATCTTAAATATTCAAGGCCTCTAACAAAAATTCTCAACAAATAAATCTAAAAGAAACATAAAATATATTTTTTTAATAAATAGACTGATTAATTAAATCAAATAAATGGAGATATATGTACATTTTATGCAAAAAAATAAGGCTGTGACAGATTTTGACTTAACTGAAAAAGGTATTCTTTTCTGAGTCAAACTCTTTTAAAACGTTTTTTAATTTATAAGAAAATTATGTTATTTTATTAATAATTAGTTTATATGACATATCCAAGCATTCAAAATCTAACTGTAGCTTACAAAAACAACTAAAGAAGGAAAAAACTAGTTTCATTCAATGAATTATAAAAGGATATTTTCCTAAAACTTAAATATTTTCCTTGAGACAAGTATAATAACACTCCTCTGTCAAATTAGCTACTGGCAACATTTGTGCAACAGCACCTACCTGATGTACATAAAACCTAAACCCCTGATGTAAGGTGAATCTCCATGAGTGATCAAATTGTTAACCTGCTTTTTAGTCAACTTCAGAGTAAAAAGTTTGAAGAGAAGACAATAAGCACTGGACACAATTCCTCCAGCACCAACCCCTCGAACCTGTGAAGAAATCAATACTTTACTAAGTACTGCATATACTTGTTCTGAAGCATACGACCAAATCTTTTTTAGACCAAATCTAGAGGTAAAGATTCGACTGCTCTACCAGAAGCTTTAAAATGTTTTTAACATCTGCACTTACCGTAATTACTCAATTTATTTATTTTTGTGAATGTTTTCATAAATTGTTTTAATAATTTTGTATTCAGCAATAAATTTAAATGTATGCGTTTTTGCCAAAGAAACATACAAAAACTACAAAAATAGCGGTAACTCTTGCCTAAAAAAGTGCACAAAGACAACGCAATATAGTACAAAGTAAACAATCATAATGACCGATTTTGCTTGTAGTTTTTAAGCAAAATCGGTCATTATGATTTAACGCTGTACAGTTATTTTTTGGGGTCAGCTTACAAGCAGGTTACATGCTTCTAATACTATTCTCTTCGGGTGGGGGGGGGNGGGTGGCGGATTATGAACGAATGGGCTATAGAACGAGTATTGTCAGGGCTGTGAGAATCACTGTTTGTTAAAGTGATTTGTCTGCGTGAACACAAGCTCACATGGATGATGTTTTGTGAGCGAGAATCACGTGGGGCGTGGATCAGAGTCCATGCAAGGGCATTCCAGGCCCACGGGTATATAACTCGGGTGTGTCTCGGGAGACAGGTCGACGGGCACACAGGCGAACATGGGACAAGTGAACACAAGAGGGACACGAGGCTTAGCGTTGCCCAGGGTCGGTCGGTTGGACCGATGGCTGTTACATGTTGAAGTTAAGGTGCACGGAGTTGTGCTACTGTTAATAGAGATGTACATATGTTACAAGTGAAGACTCGTGTGAATAAAGATTGCTTGTAGTACAAGGACTTGTGTTCAATCTATGTACGCAAGTTGGTGGTGAAGTCTCGATCAGAACTCCTAGACATCGAGTACCATGACAAGTATATACAGTATTTTTAAGAGGAAGAGCAGAAATTACGAAAATCATTTGTTAATTAAATACCAGAGCTGAAAGAAATTTAAAGAAAAAAGTTTTTAAAATTCTATTTCTCACCCCTCCACACATTCCTGTTTGACCAGCTGTTTTTCTGCTACCTTTCTCCCAAGGCTCCAAATGCTCCACCTGATATAGAAACAAAGGAAAGAAAAAACTTATATTTGAAAAAATAAAACAAAAGCAATAGAAAAACAAAATCAGTAATATGCATGTACTTTTAGAATAACAATAGCAATGAGGATATCATTAGGCCTAGATTATCTAAGAACTCATTTAAATGTTGTTTTTCTTACTCTGTAATAAATCTCATCAACAACTTCATGAAAAGTTTTCAGCTCAAATAGTTGCACCTTGAAATAAGGTGAAGACTGGATATTTGTGAGGATAAGGGTATTGAGATTCATTGTCTTATCATTACCCCAGGTTACAAGTGCATTATTTGGGGCCATCTTTCTTTGATACTACCTGAAATAAATAAATATAGAGCATCACATAAGTTTCTACTAGAATTAAAAATGTAAATCAGAAATTATTTGCAATTTTCTATGTTTTTACATAATACTCTTTGCAGCTGACTGCACTTATTAACCTCATTTATTTTTAGGAGGTTAAGGCAAATTAAGCATAAGAAACAATAGTACAAATAATCTCATTTCATATAGTTTTAATCAGCTTCACAGTTAAAACATTGCACTTTCAGTGTTCACAACTAAAAATATTAATTCCTAACAAAACACTGTGCTGACATTTTGCCATATAAAAGTAGGTTTTAATAGAATTTTGGGCACTTTTGCCATCACTGGCCTATACCATTCAAATATTTTATAGCCTATGACCTAGGCCTATGTAATGAATTTTAAGTGTTATGTTTGAAAATCAAGTGTGCTAATAGTAATAGCATAACAAAAAGGGAGGGGGCGCTTTAATTAGAGTTGCTAATTCCAAACTCATTGTTAATATTAATTAGCTTCTAAAAATGAAAATGCAAACGGAAAGAGAAAGTTAAGCTTATTTCAATCAAAATGAACTAATTGTAAGAAAGCAAAAAATTTTGAGAAAAGCCAAAGCCAAAGTGTAAATTAATAGAAATAGAATTATTGGAATACTCTGACTCACGTCAAAGAGACTAGTCTTAGTCTCTCTAGTATTTGTCCAACTATTACTATTATTTGAAGAACTTTATAGCCTAGTAGTATTAGCATTAGTAAGCTTTAGACTTTAGACCATAGTTTGGTTCGCCATTACTGCTACAGGGCCTATCACATAATTTATAATATAATTTAAAGTGTGACCGGGCAGAAGCCAGAGCAGAGAGCAGCGTGTGCCAGTGCAATCTAGACCTAGAAATATAATTTTTATTTAGCCTTGTAATTTGTAATAATTTCAGTTCATGGCTACCTGGCGAAATATGGTAAAATATTGTCTACGTGGCTACAAGCACTTCAAACAGTAACAATGAGTAACATATTTAGTAATTAGTAGATTATAGTATTGATAGTAACAGGGAAATTGGAAAAGTAATAGTATTAGTACTAGTACTGAGTAAATGGCATCATAGTATTCCTGGTACTAGAATAATACACTAACTGACTATCACTAATACTAATTAGACTAACTAGCCGACCCGCGTCCAAGCATACGCCGCTAATGATTTAGTGACGGGTGACATTTTATGAAATTAATTGTTGAGGAGAGTGTGTGACTACTTCTCTGTCACTGAGCACAACAGAGAGCACAAAGTTATTATGCCAATGTCGAGAAACAAAGCTGACAGCTGTGTTGCGAAGTCATGTTAAAAAAAGTGGGAAATGAACGGAAACAAACACAAACATTATAAAAAATATAATAAGTAATGTCTTAGCTTGGACTTGAACCTGTGACCTTCCGCGTGTTAGACAAATGTAATAACCACTACACTATGAAATACATGCTATTCTGTTGTTCTGAAAGAACAAAGTAATTGACCTCAATTGAACGCATTGTTGGTCTCGATGACCCCCCACCATGTGCACTACCTTTTCTTGCCAGCTGATTGGTCGAAGGGCCCGATGGGGTTAGACAGCTTGCTTGGTGTCCAGCATGGTTGAACCATGAGGAGAATTACATATGTAGATACTAATATATAGATAACCCTACCGCATCGAGTTACCAAAAATTTGGTAATTCATTTAATTCCTATATAACGAGTTACCGAATTCTAGATATTTGGGTCAGTAAGTGAAAAGCCTTGGGGTAGTACTAAAAATAACTAACCAATTTTATTTTTGGTGTATAACCTAAATGAAAGTCATACCAAATGGCTGCCCCCATATTTTGAATGTTATTTGTGTGTGTTTATGTGAAGTGTTTTTGAAAATTCAATGTCAGATGAACCAAGCACTTGACAGGAAAGTGGAACTTGATTAAACTTTACTTTATTTATAATATATATGTTTTATTCTTTTTATTTTTTCTGTATCTAAGTCATAATTTTATCAAGAATACGTTTCTAGGTAAGGTGACACGCTATATTGGAGCTAATCATAGTCATGTTGTGTGTATGACATGTGTAGTTTGATGTATAGGAAAACATTCCAGATAGAACTAGTGAAATCCTAAATTTTCATAAAATGCCTTCTTAAATAGACAATTCAGGTCAATCCATGATGAATCCATGTTTTGTGAAAAAATATTTTTTCTGCTAAGTGGACGTGGATCAGTGCACAAATGTAACACGAAATAAAAGATAAACCTATTTTCAACAAATTTTACAAATCCTCAAAGTTTTATTCCATTCCAAAATCAATCACTACTTTGCATGTAAGTAAAAAAAAAAATTACAGTATTTTCATTTTTCTCTTTACTGCCAGGGAACAAGGTAGAGGGGAGAGTTAGGCTGGGGGCTTCAGGGCCGGTACACCGTTTAGTTAACTAATTTTCACTAACTAACAGTAGTAGTAATACTATTAATAAGTAACAGTAACAGTCCAAGGTCCAAACACTTGAAATTGAAACAGTACAAGACTGAAAAGTCAAAGTAATACACTTAACTTACCAAGACCAGTAAAAGTACTTACTAAGAGTAAGAGTAGTATTTAGAAATAAATAATCGTGTCTTTACTTTACTGTTACTTCTTTAATCTTTACTAACACTAAACTTTAACTGTACAGATCAGATAAAAAGTGTAAGTGTAATGTGATTTAGATTGTTGTTTTTTTGTTAAAAATCGACTAAATCGTTCCTTAACCAAAGCTGGTCGTTAGGCCTAGCCTAGTCTTGTTAGTAATACAGTAATAGTAATAATAAGTTGTAAAGTTAAGTCTAATAGTAGTGTACTGTAGTCTGTAGTAGTTAGTTAGTTAGACTACTTAGACTTAACTTTAACTTATTAGACTACTTATTGAGTTATTGATATTCACTACAGACTACTTAGACTTAGACTTAGACCAACTTTTTCAAAAAAAAGACAGCTAAAACATTAACACTAAGTAATTCAATGTACTAGTCATTGAAAATGTAATTCCAGAGAAATTTTAGAGGCTATTTTGAGTATTACCAACCAATTTTTTTAATTAAATGTTTAAACTAAGCGGGTGAGCAATAAATTATTTTTTTTTAATGAAATCAGGCATCAGGCTCACTCGATAACTGTTCTCTAATAACATAAGTTGAACAAGGCAATGCCTACAGCGACCTCTCTAGTCAAATAAACGAATTTAACCGGATTATTTTTAGTTGATGGATCGGTATCAAGAATTGAACGTACGGAAACGGCGATTTATTTCTGGATTGTGGGATCATTGCAATCTTTGACTATGACATTTAAAAATAAATAATGTAATACACTGTTATCGTTGGTCATTTACTAAAAATAAGTAAACTAATCTATACTAAAATGTCCACCACTTTTCATTAGAAAATGTATTAATCATTAAAGTAATTAAAGATCATTAACCAGTCACTTAGAAAACACACTAATTCTAATATCACGCTGCATGAAGACACATACAAAAAAGCCACTTAGACAATCTATCCCCACCAAAGAATTTTTTAAAAAATGAGGTTGATTATAAATTTCGAAGGAGAAATTATAAACTTAATGCGTGTGCACTGTTCCACAATTGATTGCATTTTTTTCCCTTCAAATTCAAGCAGATTATATTAATATTATCTTATAAATACAGATTCCCCTTCCATGCCTTTTGGTTTTATAATTTAATTTACCTATGAATGGACTCATTGTACCAGCGAGGACTAAACGAAATTAATTATTCCCATCGGCATCATAATTCATTTTATTATTATTATTATTATTTTTAATTTACTTATTTTATAATAAAAATATGGGGAGGCCGAAGGAGCTCTCAGTCGGTGGAGTCAAACGGTTTTTGAAACACTCGTCACTGGTTTTAGAGTAAAGGCAGATACTTCGAAACTCAAACTGGCGAAATTCGATGTAAATTATTGTAGTGTATAATTCCGTTAAATCATTTTAGATAAGATGATAACACTAGTCACTAGTGAGAGTATAACCCTTCTTAGAATTTTAGACCCCAAAATATCAGGTTTTTTCGGATTTTTTCGGGAAAGGTAATGGACTTGGATGACAATATATTTTCGAATAATTAATCTATCGATTTATCTTTTCCTTTTTAAAATTGATTTAATAAGTTTAAGTATATAAATTAAGTATTATAAGTTGGTCTTAAGCTGTTACTCATTCATATTTATTTATTAGCCGTGTTTTCGTACGTCAACGCAAAGTGTCACACGTAATCAAACACGAAGCTGAGCATGGATTCGATTCACTTTAATAATAAAATTAATAATAATATATTGTTTAGTGTATATAGTTCTGACACTTGAACATATTGTTCTATAGGATACTATCAATTTAGCCTGATTTTCTATGCAACAAATTTATGACGTAAGTTTCCCTTTAAAATTTTAATAAATAAACTATTTCAACGTTTTGAAAAGTAGAAATGGGCCTAAATCAAATGGGGAAAAGAATAAGACTAAGAAATCCAAATGCCAAAAAATCAGATGTATGTTTCAGAACATTGATTACATTGTCAGTCATTGTTAATTAATGTTATTTATTAAATTGTACTAACTCTACGTAGATTTAGTCTTCAGGTAACTCACTTAAGTTAGACCAAAGTTATCAAAAATAAGAATAAATTTAAGTTAAGTATTTAGCATTTCAACATTTTTTAATTTTAATTAGTAATATAATTATATAATTAAATGAAAATGTGTGTATAGTATAGTAGAGTGTCTATCTATAGTATAGTTTAATTTAACTAATTACAGTTACAGTGTAATGTTAGTGTTACTACTCGCCCCCTTACCCTTAGAATTAGAATAACAAGATTCTTAGTCAAATTTGTGGCCAAAGTGAGTTTTAGCCAAAGTTAAAGTCAAATAGTCCACGAGTCCATGTATTAGTATTAATGATTTATTATTAGGATGTGGCTAGCGCTACGACAATTTTGTCGTAGCGGCAGACGACCCGGTCGGATGTTGCTAGCGTTACGACATGTCGTAGCGCTAGTCAGGAAACTAGTGCTACGACATGTCGTAACAGCAGACGATCCGGTCGGATGTTGCTAGCGTTACGACATGTCGTAGCGCTAGTCAGGAAACTAGTGCTACGACATACGCAACTTCTGCTACGACTAGTTTTAGTCACTCTTTGCAGTAAACACCTGGAACTGGAAAGAAGTAAATCTTAAGAAACTCTTCTGTAAATTGTATACGCATAAATATATTAAAATACGACATTATTTGTGTGTGTATTAATTCTAAAATCTAAATTTATTTAAATAATTTTTAAAAACAGATTTTGATTTAATTTTAGTATTGGTCTACCGATTATAAGTATATCAGCCGATTTTGCTATACTATAGTATACTTGTGTAAGTGATGCCGATACATTAAAATTTAGAGTATACCGTAAAGCCTAAACTAAAGCCGTAAATGAAAATCCGCAAGCAACTGATTCGCGCACAATCGCAAGAATGTAGGCCTAAAATAATTCGTTTCGTGTGGAATAATAAAATGTGCCGTGTGCAGACTTTTCACAGGAAACCATTCNCCCCCCCCCCGCCTCTCTTTGCACTATTTATGACGAGCAAGTCTGCGGGGCATGATACGCTATGCCTCCTTCGTCTGACAATGGCTTCAAATCCCGCATCCCCCGCTTGTGTTCAGCACTTTTTCGCGATGCCTTCAATTCAGAGAATTGTTCAAAAATATCTTTCAAACAAATTTAGTAACAGTAACAGTGATGGTTTATAGTCATTTTTTAAACTCTTGCCTCACCTTTTTCGTTGGTGATGCCGACTGAGTGTCAACTCGCGAATCAAAAAGAAAAAAATAATATTAGCATAATTAAATACAGTTTTAGTCGTAACTGTAAGTAAGCACATAACACATTTTTACGACTGTCGTAGCAGCAGACGACCTGACCGGATGTCGTAACGCTAGCCAAGCATATGTGGATTGGCTAGTGTTACGACTAGTCTAAAATCTAAATATTTTTTATTTTAACAGATTTAGTCAACGTATCTGCATTTCAGAATAATAACAAAAATTATTAGCATACTCATTATGATGTTTAAAAAAAAAATAATAATAAATGAAATTTAAAAAAAAAAAAAAACATGACGGCGGCGGGATTCAATCCCGCTATCACTCGTGTCATATCATTGCAGAGCAAACGGACTATCACTTGATCTAGCGAAGTTGATGACAAAGAGTAATTTTTAAAAATTATCACTGTTTTTCATTTAATGGTTCAATCTAGATTTTCTTTTAAACCTTTAAAATTCATTAATAAGCTTATCTAGTGATCATGATATTTCATTATGAGAACTATAGTTCAGTATTTAAGTATTAGTAATAGCATAATTGAAAATACAAAAAATTGTTTACGACATGTCGTAACTTGTCGTAACGGCAGACAACCCGGTCGGATGTTGCTGGAGCACCAGCCACATCCGCGCGGGTTGTCTCCCGTTACTTTGTCGTAGCAGTAGACACTCCGTTATTATTAATCTATCATGGTACAAAATATGAAAGTTGTATCTTGATGAGAATGAGACCATTTTGTGGGAAGTGCAGAATAACAAGATTATAACTCTATAGAATAACTGAATAACATTTTAAACCCCTATCACCCATTAAAATAAAATTTTCAAATTCAAATGAGAATATCTCGGTTTGACCAAAGCCAAAAGCCCACATAGAACCTTGTTAATCTAAGGGAATGTACTGCGATTCACTGTTAGTCTACTCTTTAAATATTTAATTTTAATAAGTATTAGTATTAGTCACATTACTATGTTAATGTTCCAACAAAACTAAGAACAAATAAAATTAACAAATGAATGAAAATGCTGGTCACTGGTGTTGACACACTAAAATAAATTAAAATTAACGAAACTTTTTAGACAAAAAGAAAGTATATTTTAAAAATTTTAAGCTACCAACCAATGTAAAATTTTAAAAAGGAATGCACAAACTATACTTTTAAGTAAACATTAAAAACTTGTCAAAATCTCCAAAATTGTCTAAGAAATTGGAACTAAATGTAAAAAGACTCATGATAAATTTTATGATAATGACATGACATTAATTTGAATGAGACCAATGCTAACATCCTCAAAACACATTTGGCATCAGCAATTTCATTCTCAGGTGACAAGGACATCTTAATAACCGTAATTAAAATATTAAAAATAATTTAACATAACTAGACAAAAGACTCAAAAGAGGCATTTATTTACTCCTATCAAAATTAAAAAACAAAGTAAAGCTACTGCTCCAGCCAGACTACTAAAATAAATAAACAATAAGCTGTCTCCAGTAAATTTTAAAGCCTCTATGAACCAGGGTAAAGTCCCCCAGGATTAGAAACTAGCTAATGTCGAGATAAAACAGACCTAAATAATTAGATATCTGTTTTCAATTACTAGTATTACTAGGAAATTAATAGATCACATAACGTAGTAGAAAAGTTAATCACCTAAACATCAACATGGCTTTAGGAAAAACAGATTATGTGAAACATAATTAATTGGTCTAATTACTAGGCCCCTTACTCTTCCTAATTACGAATTTATATAAATGATTAACCCAAAAGCATTTCAACAGGATCAAAATTTAGGTTATTTGCTGATGATTATATATTCTATAGAACAATTAAATCAGAAAAAGGAGATACTTTTATAAAATGTGAAACCAATAGGAGTTGGTCTTTCCATTCAGAAAAGTGTCAACTGTTAAAAGTAACAAAGAAAAAGAATGAAATATATGTAAGCTATTTCATTACTTTAAAAAAAACTAATCTAAATTAAAGGTGCAAAATACTTGGGAGTAATTAGAAATGTGACATTGTTAAAAGATAAAAAGTAATTTTTAAAAATCCAACAAAAGTAGATTCTTTATAAAGAGAAACTTATACAAATAAAATAATATAAAACTCTCACTTTGGTAGTATCTGTATTAGAATATACATCTTTTGTATGGGACCCATGGACCAAAGAAGACATAGATTAAGTAAAACAATTTCATAAAACAGCATCAGATTTATTACTGGAAAATGTGTAAAAGTGACAAGAGTAACAACATTAGTTAAATCATTAAATCTAGAGGTTAAAAGAGCAAAATAGTAATAAAGCATAAGGCAATAAAATTTAACTTGGAAATACAACACAATTTAACTTGGAAGTACATCACAAGGAAAATCTAATACAACCCTCAAATAGACACAAAGATTTAAAAAAACACTTTTCTTAATCCGTATACAAGAACAAACACATACAAATTCTCACATGGAATGATCAAACAAGGTTAACCAACATATTTGCATTATTTAAAACAAAAAATAAAAATGCAAGACTAGGCATAAACCACGGATAAACGTAGGATGCAATAATTCTCTTTTAAAAAGGAGCTTCTGTAACAGATAAGATCACACAATAATTTTTTTTTATGTGTTTATTATGCCTAGTTATGTAAGTAGTTAATTAATACATTTTTAATGTAACTAAACCTAAGTGACCAGTAACTAAGACAATGACTTTGAAATGAAAACACAAAAGTAATAAACATGCAATTAACTATCAGGTATCGTCCAACATTCCCTTTAAGCTGTGCAGTCGCGCAGATATCAGACAGACGCCTTGCAGCAGTTACGGATTAGCGCGCAGCAAATTTGGTAAAATATTGCACAAAAAATAGATGCTGTGAAACTTTGAGTTTTTTTTACTTTGCACATGGACCAATGAGCCTTAGAGGGAACAGGGTATTCCAGAATTATTTTTTTAAGAATTTATTTGCTGATGTGTTTATCATAGCTGTTTGTCTATGTATCTGTCATGGAAGCACATTATTTCCTATTACTATTAGAGTGTAAATAGTGAAATCGTTTGTCCTAATTTAAAATTAGGCTTAAAAGTATTTGGGTTTAGAGGGGTTAAGAATATGGCTTTGGAAAGTGAATTTAATTAAGATGGGAGAATGTCATTGATAAGAATTAAGTCAGATAATGCCAGTCAGGATAAGAAGAATGTGTATGGGATGATTGGGTGAAAATTTAGGCCCAACTATCAAAAGTTGAGTGATATGAAACGGGAACGGCAGCCTGATTCCTTAGACTTAGATCAAATCATTGAAACACTAGCAACAGCAAAGTTTGTTATGTTGCTGCTGTTTATTTAAGTATATTCCGTTGAAGTACATCAGACAGTTACAATTTCAATTGGTTTACCCCAGTAGGTATTGGTTTCATTTTTTTAAAAGTGACTACAAATGAGACCATGATTTATCTAAAGAGTATTTTGTTTACAAAGAATAAATACTAAAACTTGTTTACATACCACCTTTTCCCTCTAATTACAGGATGAGCAATTCCTGGAACACACACCAATACCAAGAAGGTTTGCCAAATCAGATAGGTCCAGTCAAACTTTTTGACCCAAATCAGTTTAAAACACCTGTTTCCTCATTCGCGGGTACCCCAACCACACATTCACAGGACCCCACAAGTGACAGAGGCTTATACCAATCCAGTGCTCCAGTTTCAAATTCTGGTCAGCATTCAGCACCTGCCCAGGCTGCTCAGAGCTCTTGGCACACATGGAGTAACTGGGGATGGAACACAGATAACAGTCAGACACAGCAAGATGCAGCAGTAGCTCAACAACCTTCAGCCCAACAAGATGCAAGTGATGTCAACAGCCAGTATTACAACAGTGGTCTGTATGGCAACAGCTGGAATCAAGGTTGGCCCGGGACAGCCCAGTATTCCGAGCCTCAAGCTTATGAGCAGCCTGCAGGCGTGAACAGCCAGGAACAGCAGCACAGCGGGGCGTATGATCAACTCCATCAGCAACAGTTCTATGGAGCAAGTAGTTTTTATGAGCAGTCTCAGCAGCAACAAGATCAACCAGCTCCTTCAGAACAGCAACAACTACACCCGGACCATCAGCAGCAACAGTCGAGTCCCGGGGCGGATCAGGGACAGGATTACCAGCAAGCCCAAGGATACCATCAACAGTATCAGGATCAAACCTACTATAATCAGGCTCTATACAACCCCAATCCCTGGAATACCCCTGACGGACAGTGGGGGGATGGGTTTCAGCCACATACTACCAATTATCCTTTGTTAAGTTCTGAAGCAGATAATGGTTCACAGAAGGAGCAGCTGGTTAATTCAGGAAAGTCCCCAGAAGGAAATTTACAACTAGCCACAAGGGACAGCAGAGCAGGGACACGTTTAGAAGCTGCAACATTTGGTCAATACAACAATGATGATGATGGAACAGTTTCTGGTTTCTTTGGTCGTGATGAAGATGGTGATGTCAGTATGGATTTGGTCAGGCAAGGCAGAGGGCAGTCTCAGGATAATGAATATTTCTCACCTCCTGGTTTAAATAAGCTGCCCGTTGATATAAACTCTGAGTTTCAAAGGCAAGGCTCGGACCCCACCACCCAAAGTTTTGTTCCGCTTGACCTGCCAGCTAGGAGTGAAGAGGATGGAAGAGAAGCCCCTGATAATGTTCAGGAGCTAGTTCACAGAATGGGAAATGTAGATCTCTCTTCAAACCCAGTTGAAGCTCAGTTTTTTCTTAGGCAAGTTGCTGATGATGGACTTGTCACAGGGACAAACCAAGGGGAACAGGTACAGCAACAAGGGGGTTATTCAGGCCACCAGAATCCCGAATTCGATCCACCTGCAGCTCTCCCTCATCCAAGCCTTCCACTAGACACTTCCATGCGAGCCTCCTCTCCCGATGGGGATCACCCCGGCTCAGCTGAATCAGGTGGCTCTGGTGCTTCTGCTGGATCATCTGGCCTCGCTGACTGGGAGATTGTCCCTGCTCAGTTTGGGCCTAAAACACACAGCAGTAACAGTAGCCCAGAAGACAGTCTCGGCTTTCCTTCAGATCGGCCAGATGGCGGGGACGGCGATAAAGCCTATACTAGTCAGGGTACACTTCCTCTTCCTTTCACTTCCGCTGGCTACACAGCCAATGAGAACACACACACACAATTTCAAAACTCTGACCCTTTGAAACATTCAATCCCTCAAGACTCAGGTTACTCACGCCAGACCCCAACTGTCTCACAGAATGATCACAGCCATGGAGAAAGACGCTCAGGTAGCCCTTTTATTGGAGCTGTCACAGACAGCAGAAAAGAGGTGTTGCTTCCTGTCAGTAAAGCTGCCCCACCTCCCACAAAAGACAGCGTCACACCTCCATTATCAACACAGGTACCTGCAGAAGCTGCTAATCTGACTCCATTCAATAAAGAGGGTGGGAAAAGTCCACGTCTTTCTGATCAAGCAGCAATAACCACGGCTGTTCATGGAATTCGGCTCCCAATGAGCTCTGTATTTCAAGGTGGTCGGCCACCAGTCAGCACTGCAGTTCAAGGGAGTCAACCACCAGTGAGCTCTGGAGTTCAAGGGAGTCAACCACCAGTGAGCTCAGGAGTTCAAGGGAGTCAACCACCAGTGAGCTCTGGAGTTCAATGGAGTCAACCACCAGTGAGCTCTGGAGTTCAAGGGAGTCAACCATCAGTGAGCTCTGCAGTTCAAGGTAGTAAACCACCAATGAACTCTGTAGTTCAAGGTAATAGTTCACAATTCTTACCACAAGTTCAGTCCATCCCCAAGTCTACAACTAATTCTACCACAGAGGGCTCTGATAGGTCCAATACATATTCTAAAACAAAGGCTCAGGCAGGTCAGTCTAATGAAGACGGAAATCGTGTAAGCCGCCGTGATTCGGACCAAACCACCCATTGGTCAGATCCAAATTCACTGTCCAAACCAACTGGGAGTTCCACAAGACAAAATTCTAAAGACACAGAAGACCTGGGGTCAGAAGTCACCCTGGCAGGTGAACACCGTCGCCACCACTCAGCTTTCCACCCCGTCAGTCGGCCTCGGCAGACAACCATGTCTCCAGCAACCACACTGTGGGACAACACAGAGGCACCAACAGCAAACATTCTTCTGGCCCCAGCAGTGCCTCTTATCATTCCAGGTCTCTCGACCTCCAGCACATTTACGGCTCAGACAGCAGCAGGAGCCAAGACAGCATCAACAGCCGACAAAGCTCGGACCAGAGGACCCAATGACAGCTATGAATTATCCGTAAGTCACTGTCTTGTAATGAGTGTCACTTTTTTAATGTAACTCAGAATAAACTGTTACCAACACCCTGCAAAGATACTACTGAAAAAGTTATTGTTTCTTATCTCATTTTCAGCCCAATTTACCAAAGGATGGAGAGAAAATGCGAGACAGAGGTAGAGATGGAAGATCACGGGATGAAAAGAATCGTTCATTTGACTCATTGGATGAGATAGATGCTGTTATTGATGATCAAAGGTCAATGCAAATGAAATTGTTTATCTGATAGTCAATTTTAAATATTTATAGAAGTTTATCATCCATTTAATGTGATAAGTTTTTCAATAACCTTAAAGATTTGAATTTGCAAAGTTTAGGGGAACATTTAATCAAAGAAAATTATTTAAAATATTTAAATGATTGAGTTAAGACTACTTTTAATTTTGTGCAAAAGTCTTTGACTAATTTGAAAAGACAGTTGCTTCCTAGCATACATACTACTTTTTTCAACGAGTCACTTCTATGTATCCATTGAATAATTTTATACAAGGGTCATGTCCAATGTTCCCTTTAAGCAGCACAGCTGCGCAAATATCTAACCGTCAGGGTGCAGCAGTTAAGAATTACAGCGCAGGAAATTTGGTAAAAGATGGCACAAAAAATATAAGCTGTTCAAGTTTGCACATGAGTGTAAGTATCATCTGGATTAGTTTATATTACGATTAATTGTGTTTTACAGAGACAGAAACTACAGAAGTCAGAAGGATCCTAGGGATCAGCGCTTTCCAAGGGATACAGATCCAGCCCCTGGTAGAATGGATCGACCACTGAGTCGCAGTGGTCAGTACCATTATGATCGTCCTCTAAGCAGGACAGAGGGGTATGGGAAGGATGAATCATACCGTCGCTACAGAGCGAGCTACAGAGACTACGGTGACAGCTCCTTTGATGAGAGATATGACAGGCCTCGCTCACGTCAGGGTACACCTTTACTTTTAATTTAGTAAATTTCCTTCATTCACATGTTCAGTCAGCTGACCAGCTACTGAAGTTTAGGTTAAATACCACTCATAGAGAAGTAGGCAATTCAGTTAAAGTACTCTTTCAGTGGGCCAGCTCAAGTTATTGTTTAAATAATATCATGATATCAATAAATTAATAATAATAGAGTCAAATGAAGATCATCATTTCTCATTATAAAAAAGCACATTTCCCAACTCCAATTTATATCAATTCATTCTTTTTTAAACTTGGAGAATAAATGTTCTTACAAACCACATCACTTACCTGTATTTGGAAATGAAAACAGAAGTAAGATTTCATCTCATAATTCAATATTATTCATATAAAACCCTATGTAGATGAATCAAGAACTAGCCGGCCGACATCAAGATCTGGACAAGATGTTGATAGGTCAAGAACAGATTATGAAAGGGATCGAGAGTATTACAGGGATAAAGGCAAAAGTAAGTCATTACATTTATGTTATGACCTTATTTATAAGTTATTTGATTACCTTTAAGTTAATAAAGGGTTGTAATTTTAATACCTTATATTTGCACAGGCCCATACATTTTAAAATTTAATTGGCTAACTTTTATTTGTTAAATTATTTTTTGTAATTAGAGGGTCATTATGCTATTAACTACTACCTTTTATCAGCACCAGGTTATAATTGTGCTCAGCACTCTTGGAACAATAGGTTTATTTCTTATATTTTATGTTAATTTTTATCTTTTGCATTACCTCTTGTAGATAATCACATCATTAGGCATTTATTAAACTGGTTCCCTACCAAGCATTGCCCTTTTTATTTCATATTAGACCTTTGGATCCTCATGAACTTTGTTTTATTATCACAGGTTATGGCTATGACAGTTTTGGTCGACATGCAGACTACTACAATGATGAGAAGGAGCGCTGGTACCGTTACTATAAAGATAAAGAAGCCAGATACCAACGAGGCTATTACGAAGAATACTATGGGGCCAAGTATGTGACTTTTCATTTATTTCCTTTCCCTCTGTTAGTTGTTTCTCGTGTTGCATTTTTTTCAAGCCTTGTTGTTTAAATACTAACAGCTGCATATTGTGTGGTACTCCAACATCTCTGTGCAATGAAATGTGCATGTTATCTACTCTACTATCTCTAATTTTTTTAATACTTTTTTTTGTTGAAAAGTATTTAATTTTTATTAATTGAATAAGTTGTTGAATGCTTTCTATGAAAAATCTCATTTCTTCTCCCTGATAAAGATCTATAAAGATAATAAATTGTCCTTCTACAATTTCAAAGCACCTATCATTATGAATAATTAATAACTATTTGTTTAAAGACCAAATTATTATTATTTTTTATATTTTTTTAAACTTTGAATGTCATTGTTTGTTACTAAAAAAAATAAAGTTTTATCAGCATGACAAGGGTAACAAAATCATTTAATTTAAATAAATTTTACATAAATGTACCGAGGTCCAACTTGCAATCTCTTGACTTACCCTATGACTTTTATCTTCTTCGTTTCGTGTAGTGCTGTTTTAATGTCGGCATCAGCCAAATAAATTGTACCCATGCACATTCCAACAATCAATCAGTTATTTTGTTTTCAAACCCTGAATTTTTCATAGATGGTGGCTAGGTGGTTTTAACTTTTTAAACCCTTATCCTATAGTTGATCACGCAATCACCACCCCCCTGCATTGTCAGCAGATTGTTTTTGCTTTAGCTTTGTGATCAGACCACTCACTCACTACTCACCCTCTTGTTTCATCTCCCAACTGACCGAATGTTTTGAATAGGAATGCTGAATATTACCAACAACAACATCAGCAGCAGCAAACAGCACAGCAAGGGCGCAGCACCAGTCGCCAGGAAATGGATCGCTTGAGCAACCCAAGCCATTCTCGTGGAAACACACCAGGGATATCTCAAACATCAGTTGCACCTCCTGCTGCAGCACCATCACCTGGGTAAAATTGGCGGGGAAAAAACAATCATGGCTTCTTGTAACTTTGACTACATTTTGATCATTGGACAATAGCTCATCTGTTAGCCTCATACACCTGTCATTTGATGGGGTTGTTTATATGTCGTAGCACAAAACGTAACAACATATTTATTGCTAGGTGTTATCATTGTTCAATGGACAACTTACCATCTGTGATATTCGCACATACTGTGATATTCGCACATATATGGCTTGACATGATCATTGACCCATAACTCATCTGTTTTCATAACTTATCATTGTTTCTTTTTTTAGTTGACATTTGAGTATTTTTTAAGTCTTACACATATCTTGAAATGATACAGCATTTAACCAAAGGATTCATTTTTCTACGATTATAGTTACAGTTCAAACCTTTTTAAAAAGTTTACTTTTTAATGTTTCATTTTTGAACAGATATATATTTTTTAATTCATCTTTGTGATTTGGGGAGGGGCATTATTCTAGTAATTCCCTTTACATGTATATTTGTTAAACATTTGTAAATCTTCACTCCCTATTTTATTTAAGTATTCTTTTGTTTAAATGCTAATCTTTATAAATATATATGTATATATAATATATATATATGTAAATATATATATTAGACACATTTTTTTTAACATCAACCAATAGCAAGGTTCTAATAATGTCTATAGCTTTGGGATCGTGGGATTGACATCAGTTTGATCTTGCTATGTAAATAATCTCTGTTGAAATATTGTTATTCTAGTAGTTATCAGATGCATGCCTATTAACTTTTAGTATTCTTATTAATTTAACTGGTGCAGTCTAAATTGTTTACAATATGTTTCCCATAGCTTTCCTTGCTTACAAATAAAATTATTATTTTTTCAAATCTTTCCTGCATATAGAATTATTACTCTTGCATTTTTCCTTACAAGTAAAATTGATCTTGTTATCATTCTTTCTTATGTTTGTTAAATCTAAACTAGTTCACTGTTTTAAATTTACCAATATACTTTTCGCTCCTGATTTTAAAAAAAAGCCTTTGGGTGTTGTGGTGTAACTTTTTTTTTTTTAAACAACTTCACTCTACTTATATTACCGTCTCCATAATGTAACTCTAGATATTTTTTCTTTCCTCTGGCCATTTATTCATTTACGATTAACGGTAAAATGTAAATTGGAAAAACAATATTCATTTAGCTGCACCTTGATCTCATACTAATTGTTGTGTCACCTTCATGTCTAATGAACTATAAGATGTGGAAACTGCCTTCATGAAGTTAAAGATATTTATTCTCTTAATTAGTGTGCCTCAGTCCATTCTACAATATAGAAAACATATATTGTGTTATCTACACAACATCTTACATTTTTTGAACAGCATTTTAATGCATTACTTCATTTATTTCAGCCCTGACTATTATGGCAGAAATTCTCGCCCATCGAGTCGTGCCGAATATAACAGAGACTACTACAGGAATTACTCATATGTTGGCTATGATCCAGCATATTATGATGCTGGATATGGATATGATCCATACCGCTATCCTTATGGTTACGACTACCATGGTTACGATGATCCGTACCACCAAGGTGAGTAGACACATTGTGCAGTAACTGTGACATGATAGTAAAAGTGGATACTATTTTCATGACACAAATATTACTTGTAGAAATAAAGGGGAAATAAATACCAAAGTATCCTGACCTATCACACGGCAGCCAGTAATCTTAAGTCCTCTTTTCTCCAGGATATGACCAGGGACGTTTGACGCCCCCAAAGTTCTCCTACCAGCATGTCAAGGCATGTTTTGGCCCCAACGGTCAGTTGGTCAAAGTTCAGCCCAATCGACCCACCGATGGCCAGCCGGCCATTGTTGAAATACAAGACATACAAAGTATCTTTGAAAGCTGTCGAGAGACAGAGGAGCTCAAGTTGTTCCCTGGTCCACTAACAAGGTAAACTTTGCTACAGTGATATTTGCTACTATTTTTTCTCTCTAGGATACCAAATAGCTTATGCTTTCAATCGTGTAAGTTTTATAAAAGTAAATAGAAGTCTATAAATACATACAAGCAATAAAAATAACATTTGTTAGCACTAATAGAAGCTGCTAGTCCTAACCTGGAGTATAGATATTTAAATGTGATTAAATAGAAGCAGCCGGTTCTAACTTCTTTCTTTCTTCTAAACAGGAACAACACTCACAAGAAAGACGTGTTGCTGTTCTGCCAGCAGAAGGCCAGGTCCTGCGCTGAAGACGTTGGCCTTGCTGACAGGGAGTCAGCCCAGCTGCTGTGGCGGCTCTTAGAGCTCCTGATTAAACAAAACGGGGTGAGCCAGTCTAAAATGTACACTGCTGCGTGCAGTTGGCGCAATAATACTGCGTGCAGTTGGAGCAATAATGCTGCGTGCAGTTGGCGCAATAATTCTGCATGCATTGGGTGCAATACTGCTGCGTATAGTTGGCGCAATAATGCTACATATAAATTTTATCATACAGCTACATGTATCAGTTGCATGTAAAGTAGGTCCGATTGTTAGTTCACTTTACCTAAGTCTAATACAGTTATTAACGTTTAATGCCCCAGAAGCCTTTCACAAAACTTCCGCCTCAATCCCGTAAGGAATCCCCGTATTGCAATTAACTGGTTATGAAATTTTAAAAAATTGCGTAAAATGCATTAATATTTTTAAAGTCATACTGACTTCATTTTTTAAAATAAGAATATTTATTTTACATACACAAAAGACCGTCTTGACTTTAAAACTATTTTTACCTGTAGTTTAGAACTATTATTTTTATAATTAAGTGTAGCAAAATTGCATCTTCAAAAAAAAACCTGTTAAAACTACAAAAAACTTTGTGAATTGAGCGATAACACTAGTGAGGGAAAAGGCTGCCATTGCCAGAAGTCAAAAACGTCATCTTTCACGCACTGAAGAGTATTTACTTTCTGTGATTTTGTTTCTAAAGAGAGTTCTATCGAGGCACACATTACCGCGCTTTGGCATAACTGACGAGGCGCTCATTACCATGTTTTGGGGCGTTAAATATTAAGGAATAATAAGTATCAAGATTATAGGACCAACCTTATAAAAATTATAGAGATAGCTACCATCAAAATTTCATAAAAAATCGTAATAAGGATTAAAGGAAAAATCAGTTTCAAGGTTATAGGAATTAATGGTATCATGGTTATAGGAATAACTGGTATCTTGGTTATAGGAATAACTGTTATCCTGGTTGTAGGGATAACTGGTAAAATGTTTATAAGAATAACTGGTATCTTGGTTATAGGGATAACTGGTAAAATGGTTATAGGAATAACTGGTATCTTGGTTATAGGGATAACTGGTAAAATGGTTATAGGAATAACTGGTAGGATGGTTATATGAATAACTGGTATCTTGGTTATGGGACGTGGTGGTCAAGAGGTAGCGCTCTCGACTGTCATACCGATGGTCACGAGTTCGAATCCACACGATGGTGAGGATTTGTTCTCGGGGCCTGAGGAGTCCCCGAGTCACCCAGCTCCGAATGGGTACCTAACTAGACAATAGTTAGGCAGCTGGGGTAATGCGTGGAACCCCTATAGCCGTGGCCTGTGACCGCTGCATCACTTGCCAACAGATCATCTCTCATGGTCTGTGGACGCAATTATCTTCTGCATAGAAGGAGCGTCTGTATATCTAAGTTAAAGGAATAACTGGTAAAATTATTATAGGAATAACTGGTATCTTGATTATAGGAATAACTGGTACCTTGGTTATAGGAATGACTGGTATAAAAAACACACCCAATTGACTGAAAGGTTATCAATAGAGAAATGCATAGCCTTTAACCCATCTCTCTAACATCTGATTCCCCAACAGTCAGTGGTTGGCACAGATTTATCTGATCTGCTGCTAGAGGGGCACGAACCCTCCACCCACCAGTACAGCCTGCAGGGTATGAAGGTCTCCCCAAGTCTGGACGTGCTTGAGGAGGACAGTGCCAACGACAGGGACTCACCTGCCGTCCGGGTGACCTCGGACAGGACAGTCATCATGAGCGCTGAGAGGGAGAGGGAGGGCTGGATCGACAGGTTCCGCCACTTGTTGCTGTATGGCAGGAAAAAGGTAAAGTAAGCTTGTGTATGGAATGCTTGTTTCTTCTATTTTTCTCTTTACTAACCAATATTCCCTCTAAGGTTCGTTGGTCGTGTGCAAAGTAAAAAAAAAACTTGTGTTTCAAAGTTGCACAGCATCTATTTTTTTGTGCAATATTTTACAAAATTTGCTGCATGGTATCTCTAAACTGCTGCGCTGCGACGCTCAGATAATACCGCACCCACGCAGCTTAAAAGAAACTTTGATACTGACTAGTCCATTGATTGTCTATACTGAAGTCTGCTTGGTGTCTAAATTAGCTTCCCAGTGCTTTCAAAGATAGTTAGGATTGTTCACTTTCATTTCAGAGAATTACATAAATTGTCTAAAACAAAATTGTTACCATTGAAAAATTTCAACACATTTTAATATGCTAAACTGTCTGTTCATTTTGCACTTTCCATGTGTCCAATTTCATATTCTGTGTCTGGATATAAGCATCAATTTGTAGATGTAACACTCAGTGGAGCGATATTAGAAGTAAATGTAACACTCGGTGGAGTGCTAGTAGATTCCTTGTCCAATCTGGCCTGTTTTCAAAAGCTGCCATGGTGTCATGAATAGTATGCCACCCTGGCGAGAAATTTCTCTCTAGCCATGTCCTCCTGTGAAGGGATCCCTCCTCAACCAGAAGCAGCACCTACTCTATATATTTGCCACTGAAAACCCAGTAACATTTTCTCTCAATAAATTGGTGTTTATCACTTCAAATAGCACTGCTAATCTAACAGAAATAACATGATTTTTTCAACAATCAGACACCATGGATTACCTTAAAAAATTCATGTTAAGCCTGGTCCCTTTTTGGACTCAGGATGTGTTAGCGCATTTTCGTATTATGTATCAGTACTTATGTTAGATATCAGCATTATGTAGTTATCAGTAATTGTGTTTAGATTTTAGACAAATATTAATGGATTTTCTTGTGTAATGAATATACCTGAAATTTTTTTAAATTTAAAAGTCATTTCTTTACATTTTAATTTGTTTAATTTTCTTTTTAATCTAACTACAAGTGGTTTGTGGTCACTGAAATAGGACTCATAAATGAAACATTCTAAATTGTAATCAGCTAATCGCCCAAATACTCCGTCAATTGTTGTTTTATAGATCGTGGTTGCCAATCTTGTTGAAAGTAGTTGAATGTTGAAGCTTGTTTCGAAAAATTTTTCAATTTCTGCCATTGAGCCGCTAAGATCTTGATTGAATTCACCACAAATGACGTAAAACTCTCTAAACTTTTACACATTCTAATGACGTCAACAAAAAAACTACTACTTTTTGCACGCTATTCGACTTCCGGCAGTGGCGGCCGTTGCCTGTGCCAGTGTTATCTCTCGATTCGCAATGTTTTTTGGCAGTTTTAACGGGTTTTTTTAACGGATCGAGTAACTGAGTGTTGATGCACAAATGGCAGGTCAGGACATACAAAAAACATATATCCATCATGGGTCTAGGACTTATGAATGCTGAGATCAAGGGTGATGACAGACAGACGGACGGACAGAACGGGTGCAATAGCGCATTCGACTTCTCGAATATGCGCTAAAAGTTATTAATGCAAAATATTATAACCATGGATAAGTTTAGGAGAGATAATCTTCTGTTCAGAGAGAGCTTCTTTAATATATAAAATAAACATTAAATTTTAAAATCAATTCTGCTTCAAGGATGCCCTGAAGTGCGCAACGAAGAACAACTTATGGGGTCATGCCCTATTTCTGGCCAGCAAGATGGACAACAGAACTCATGCTAATGTCATGACAAGGTCAGTTCCCAAGTAAAATACAAAAACTAAGAATCTACATTAAATTTTTTCAATTTTATTAAAACGTATATGAATGGAAATGCTGTGACTGTTGGTAAAACTTTGAATGAATATTAGTGCAGTGACTTTTAGTAAAGCTTTAAATGAATTTAGTGCTGGGATTACTAGTAAAATTTGAATTTATATCTTTCCTTGACAGATTTGCCAACAGTGCCATGAGGATGAATGACCCCCTACAGACTCTGTACCAGCTCATGTCAGGCAGGCAGCCTGAAGCAGTAACAGTGAGTCAGAGCACAAAACTATGTCTGATCTGTCAGTGGGCTAACACAACAGGTCTGGGATAGCTTGCCTCTCAGTGAGCTAACACAACGGGTCTTAGGTACCAGTGGGCTAACATGACTGGTCTTCGATACCAGTGAGCTAACACAACTGGTCTTAGATACCAGTGGGCTAACCCAACTGGTCTTAGATTCCAGTGGGCTAACATGACTGGTCTTAGATTCCAGTGGGCTAACATGACTGGTCTTAGATACCAGTGGGCTAACACAACTGGTCTTAGATACCAGTGGGCTAACACAACTGGTCTTAGATACCAGTGGGCTAACACAACTGGTATGGGATACCAGTGGGCTAACATGACAGATCTGGGATACCAGTGGGCTAACACAACTGGTATGGGATACCAGTGGGCTAACATGACAGGTCTGGGATACCAGTGGGCTAACACAACTGGTCTTAGATACCAGTGGGCTAACACAACTGGTCTTAGATACCAGTGGGCTAACATGACAGGTCTGGGATACCAGTGGGCTAACACAACTGGTATGGGATACTAGTGGGCTAACAATACTGGTCTTAGATACCAGTGGGCTAACACAACTGGTTTTAGATACCAGTGGGCTAACACAACTGGTCTTAGATACCAGTGGGCTAACACAACTGGTATGGGATACCAGTGGGCTTACATGACAGGTCTGAGATACCAGTGGGCTAACATGACAGGTCTGAGATACCAGTGGGCTAACACAACAGGTCTGGGATACCAGTGGGCTAACACAACTGGTCTTAGATACCAGTGGGCTAACACAACAGGTCTGGGATACCAGTGGGCTAACATGACAGGTCTGGGATACCAGTGGGCTAACATGACAGGTCTGAGATACCAGTGGGCTAACACAACAGGTCTGGGATACCAGTGGGCTAACACAACAGGTCTGGGATACCAGTGAGCTAACACAACAGGTCTGGGATACCAGTGGGCTAACACAACTGGTCTTAGGTACCAGTGGGCTAACACAACTGGTATGGGATACCAGTGGGCTAACACGACAGGTCTGGGATACCAGTGGGCTAACACAACTGGTCTTAGGTACCAGTGGGCTAACACAACTGGTCTGGGATACCAGTGGGCTTACATGACAGGTCTGGGATACCAGTGGGCTAACACCACAGGTCTGGGATACCAGTGGGCTAACATGACAGGTCTGGGATACCAGTGGGCTAACATGACAGGTCTGGGATACCAGTGGGATAACACAACAGGTCTGGGATACCAGTGGGCTTACATGACAGGTCTGGGATACCAGTGGGCTAACACAACAGGTCTGGGATACCAGTGGGCTAACATGACAGGTCTGGGATACCTGTGGGCTAACACAACTGGTCTTAGGTACCAGTGGGCTAACATGACAGGTCTGGGATACCAGTGGGCTAACATGACAGGTCTGGGATACCAGTGGGCTAACATGACAGGTCTGGGATACCAGTGGGCTAACACCACAGGTCTGGGATACCAGTGGGCTAACATGAAAGGTCTGGGATACCAGTGGGCTAACACGACAGGTCTGGGATACCAGTGGGCTAACACAACAGGTCTGGGATACCAGTAGGCTAACATGACAGGTCTGGGATACCAGTGGGCTAACACGACAGGTCTGGGATACCAGTGGGCTAAGACAACAGGTCTGGGATACCAGTGGGCAAACACAACAGGTCTGGGATACCAGTGGGTTAACATGACAGGTCTGTAATACCAGTGGGCTAACACAACAGGTCTGGGATACCAGTGGGCTAACACAACAGGTCTGGGATACCAGTGGGCTAACATGACAGGTCTGGGATACCATTGGGCTAACACAACTGGTCTGGGATACCGGTGGGCTGACATGACAGGTCTGGGATACCAGTGGGCTAACGTGACAGGTATGGGGAATACTGGTGGGCTAACAAGACTGGTCTCAGACAGCTTGGCTCTCAGCGGGCAGTGGACATGTGTCAGTGCCGCATCTGGTTTTGGGATTACCTTTGAACCTGTAACAATCTAGTTGAGTGTTCATTCTTTTTAGCATAACCTCTGTCCACACATCTATTATTCTTCAATACCTTTTACTCTTACAACCTCATTTTAGAGTATTGCGGATGAGAGGTGGGCGACTGGAGACCACACCTGGCCATGATCTTGTCCAATCAGACGCCCCGTTATGAAGTAGACCATAAAAGTATTACCGCATTGGGAGATACTTTAGGTAAGTTTAAAAACAACCCCATGATCCTTACCAGACAGCCACACTTTCCACAATTTGACACATTTGTGGCACTTTGACTCAATATCTTAGAAAAATTAATCAGGCTATTTGTGGCGGTCCTTGTTTATTTCACTTAACTTTTTTTTTAAAATTATATTTCAGCCACCAAGGGATACCTTCATGCCAGTCATTTCTGTTATTTAATGGCCCAAGTTAATTTTTTTACATACCACAAGAAGACATCCAAGATTGTCCTTATTGGATCAAGCCACAAGTAAATTCCTTATCTTAGCTACATACCAGAGATTGGTGGTGGGGTGACCTATAGTTGTGTGTAGGGATGTATATAGCTGGAGAGTGTCTTTTTGATGTAGAGTTTTTACATGTGACATGTAAGAGTGGGACACCAACCTATAGGGCAGCTAAGATTGTAAATAAAAACAGACAGACCAGGAATGAGATGAGTGGATGCTGTTGAGAAAGATCTTCAGCTGTTTGAGTCTAGGTTTAGCATATTAGCAGTGGTAAGCCATTGATCAGTCTGACTGGAAGAACGCGATTGAGCAGACATAGGCCATAGTACCAAAGGTGTTGACGATGGATGTGAGGAAATAGCCATGAATCTATCACTGTAAAAATCTTCCTTTTCAATGTTAACTTCTAAGATTTTTTTTTTAATTTTTGGACATACAAGAAGGAACTAACACATATGTGGTTACGTTTTCTCTGTACCCTTTCTATGGAGGAGTTTGCCACCAATGATGCCATCCATTGCACTGAAGTCTATGAATATGCTCAGACATTGGAAAATGCTGCATTCTGCCTGCCACACTTCCAGGTAACATTCAAACCAACAGCCCTGTCTATGGCATGCTCTTTAATTAGTTTATGTACTCAAAAAAGACTAAAGGGGGCAAAGCTGTTAAGACTGTCGTTTTCTAATTTCTGTTTGTGACCAGTGACAGTTAAGATTTTGATTTAGAAATGAAAGCTCTTGATCAAAAATATTTTTCACTACTGAAACGGGGATGTCTTTAAAAAGTTTAATTAAGTTATTAATATAACTCTAAGAATTTTTCTTTTGAGCTTATGTTTTTACTTTCAATTCATCACTTTCTCCTCTCTCCCAGTCCCTATTTACTTTTCATTTTCTATTTCCTTCTTTTTTTTTCTTTGTTGATAGATGGCAATAATCAATAATTTATGGAAATGACAAATATATACTTTTTTTTTTACTGTGTATTTTATTTTATAACCACCAACCCTTTTAAACTTACGTCTCTGCTTTTCACTTATGTAAAGTTAGACCTTCAAGGCAAATGTTCTGACCTATTTGTTCTATCAGGTGTACAAATTTCTGTACGCATGTCGACTGGTGGACTACGGCCTGACCCAATAAGCATTACACTACCTGGAGGTGATAGCCAGCAACATACAGCAAACACCCACATGGTTCCAGACCCCATTTGTCAGGCTTGTCTATCAGGTGAGATTGAAAGCTTATATGTTGCATGTAGTTGGTGTCATTAGAGGATTCCCACTAGCACAGCTAGGGGTTACCATTGGGGGACTTGACTGTTACTATTTCAAGTAAGTAGGGGAGTTTTTTTTCTTTTTTAAAGGGGGGCACTAAAGGGGTTACCTTTTCAATGGAAAGTAGCAGCTATTTATTTTACCTTTAGGTCAGTAAGGTAATATGATAAAGCCCTTTTCAGTATCTTACCTCAGACTGTGATTTTTTTTTATTGAAGTGGAATACACTTTTAAATCAAAAGAAAGGATATAGAATTGTTGTTATTACTGTGATTAATTGGTTAATAATTTTCACATGTGGACATTTTTACTCTAACAGCTCTCCAACAGGCTGAAATATTCCGACCCTCAGCGGCTACAATCAAGTGAAGATGCAGAGGATCCTGTGTGGATTCAGCCACTAGCCAAGATATGCACAGCCTATGACGTAAGTTTCAGCCTTATCCTGTGATGTCAAAACTTGTCTTCTCATGCTTCACTTTTCTCCTGGTCAAACTACTACCAGTAAAAAATGTCCTCATCAAACCTTTATCATAACATGCTAAATATTTCTCCTATTATAACATTTCTCCTCTGACAGGATGGTTCAATTCAGCCTGTATCTGGCACTGCCACGCCCGCTGGGTTCCCTGGCACATCAACCAGTAGTGAGAGTGGAGACTTCAACACTCAGAACTACAGCTATGTAGGGGATCCCAACAACACAACTGCCAATGTTGGAGCAGGGGACATGTATGGAGTACAGCAGGTTCAAGTTTTTCTTTTCTTTAAGCCCTTGAATTGGTTGTAAAGACCTGCCTCAAATATCTAGTTCTCCACACACAAGTCTTACACCACCACCAATATGGTTTACCATTTTCACCAATAAGCAAAGATAATAATATAAATCATAACTAGAGCATTGATAGTTAACATGATAGGTTTTTGACTAGTAATGAGATCTAAAAATAACATAACATTGAAGTTATTTTCAGTAACAAACACACTAGTCTTTTTATTCTTTTTTTCTTTGGTTTATTGTTTATTTTTAAAATTTTTCTTGGAAATTCTTTTTTTGCTATAAAAATGATGTTATGAAACTGAAGGAACATTTTAGGATGGTTCAAAATAATTTTAAAAATTAAAAATAAATGTTCAATATTCACTATTCAAATTCTCATGTTTGTTGTACAAAAAACAACTTGGAATAGAATTGAAGTGAATTTCAAAGGTTATATGCTGTTTTTTTTGTTTTAAAATGCTTCATTAATTTGATACCTTCATAAATCCACACGACCGATCTTTTGTTCTTTTGAACAGCAGTACCAGCAACCACAGCTGTCTAACACTGGCTACGACAGTGGCCATCAAGTGGGTTCAGCTCCTGGCCAAGATTTAAACTACCCCAGCACTGACCAGCAGCAGGCCCATCAAGTTGATGGAGTCTACCAGCAGACCCAATACGACTACAGCCAACAGCAGTACGACTACTCTCAGGGTTTGTAAAAAAAAAAAAAAAATAGTAGCTCTAAAGACACCTAGACATTCATGTGCATCGTGTGTCCTCAGAACTTTCTACCAGAAATCTGCTGGTAATTACATCAACCACTGACACAAAGCTTAATGTAAACAGTCAGATATTGCCGTTAAACTTATATCTACAACTGTAGTGATGGAATGCCATTGAAATAAATAATGTTCAATTCGAAAATTGTTTATTTTTATTGTAAAACACCTCTGTAATATCTGTAATATTTTTTTTAGACTTTCAAATGTCTCTTGTAAATTTAGAAAAGAAATACACATTTAGGTATTGATGGGCTAAAACCTATATCTCCGACCGGAGCGTCGCGTCTCTTCCCGTTGCTATGAAGGATAATTGTTACTTTAATTTTAGGGCTTGGGTTAGGTATAGCTTTAGACTTTAGAATTTTCGGAAAATTCACGGGGCTCGGACTATTTTTTCAGGCCAGTATGGTCGGCCGGTCGGAGATATAGGTTTTAACCGCAAGATTTCTTATCTTATCTTAGATATACAGACGCTCCTTCTATGCAGAAGATAATTGCGTCCACAGACCATGAGAGATGATCTGTTGACAAGCGTGCAGCGGTCACAGGCCACGGCTATAGGGGTTCCACGCATTACCCCAGCCGCCTAACTATTGTCTAGTTAGGTACCCATTCGGAGCTGGGTGACTCGGGGACTCCTCAGGCCTCGAGTACAAATCCTCACTTTCGTGTGGATTCGAACTCGTGACCATCAGTATGACAGTCGAGAGCGCTACCTCTCGGCCACCACGTCTTAGTTTAGTTTTCTTCCTTAGCCTTAGTCGACTTATGTATGAATTTTTTGACCATTTCCGAATCACATTCTCCCGCGGTATACTTACAATTTACAATTTATCGATTTTAAGAGACCAACAATTTATTAGAGAGTTATAACCCTTCCATATAAAATAACTTTCGCATTTTTTAACTTTCAGTATATCTAATACTTAGGTATTTTTAGCTCTTAAAATTGTTAAGTGCTCTAAAGTTATTTTATTATTGATAACACTTTTAGCTTGAATTTCAAAAGATTTAACATAATATAACAAAACGGGATACCATTTTTAGAAATTCCCTCCAGTTTATTATACTTATACTTCCTACTAAAATAACTAATAATTAGAATAATATTTTAATTATAAAGGTTAAAAGCTTCAATCAAGTGTAAGATATAAATATTATAGATAAAACTGTATAGATGCATTATTTAAATATCTTTTCATCGTCAAATTAAATTATTTAAATTTAGTTTAGTTTTGTTTTAACATTTTAAAAGTTTAAAAGCCAAAGCTAGAAAGTGTTGAATGTCAAACGCCCCCCCCCCCCACATACACCTGATGTTTTCTTTGTTAAAAATACTACTCAGTGGAGTAGCTAGGATATTTTGCAACCAGGGAAAAACTATGAAATCTGTGCCACCCCAATTTAATTTATATTTAGAAGCCATCCATAAATGGCGCCACGCAAATTTGACCGACCCCCTCCCCCACAGTCACACTTCGCCACAAAAAGTTAGACTCCTCCAATGTGACGTCACAAAGCTTTGCTGGCCCGCCTCTCCCCAATTAAAGCCATTTTGTATTTGAAAAAGAGCATGCTTCAAATATTTTTTTGTCATATCAGTATGTATAAGGCTGCACTCTAATATCATGACACGCGTGAATCCCATTTAAAACGTCATTAAATAAATAATAAACAATAAAATATTGAAGTGGCACTTTTATTTAAAGTTGCGGGTTACGGTGTGACGTCAAATTTCTTTAACACCAACCCTCCCCTTTGCCTCACTTCGCCACAAATGTTCGACCTCCCTCCCTTCTCTTCTAAGTGAGTGACTTCATTTATGGGCGGCCCCTTGCCACTGTTTAGTCATGTTGTGGCGTTGTAACTTTGTAAGCTCATTTTGGAGACATCTTGTCTTGACGCCCGAAGACAGATCTACCCCCTGCCCTCCCCTTTTTACGCCTCTGGTACTGGTACCACAAGTTCCCCAAAATAATTTTACTCGGTCATCAATAATTTATCTCACCTCATCAGTGGTCGAGCAGGACGTTGTAAACACTTGCCTAAATAAGGCTTTGAGATCGAGACGACAATAAATATTTTGTAATTAATTTTTAAAAATTTATTTAAATATAGATAAGGGAGTTCAGTGCACCGAGACTCTTCTTATTAGGGCTAATTGA
>MUZC01000516.1:137525-147718 GCA_002072015.1 Radix auricularia
ACAAATACATTTGCCTATCTCAAACCTAGTTAACTCAAACCTGAACAGACTTCAGCTAGGCTCTACTCAATTCGTTCAGTCACACCCGCCGACCCTGGTGTACTGCTAAATGCTGAGAAAGAGACCGCTGTAAGGTTGAGTGACCGTTTATATAGGCCTCTACTGTAGCGTGGCTTGACCGAAACGTTCTCATGTGATTGGTCAGTGGCGTGTACCAACTGTTAATCATGCACTGACATGCATGGCTTCGAGAACGTTCGACCAACCTTTACTTTACTCATGCTACGGAATATTCCATGGTCCATCATGGATCTTTGTCCATCTCAAGGACAGCGTCCCTGTTGCGTGTATGGACCTACCCCTACCCTCAACGGTTCTCAAAAATGCAAAGGTTCTAAAATGGGGGTGGGGAGGTATTCAACACTCCCCCCCCTCTTACTCTTTGACAATACTTGTATTGTCACACCTAACATTACAATTCTTCAAAAAATATCTAAGACAAGGCATGACAATATAATACTACGTTGAAAGTGAATCAATTCCTAACATTACCACTAAAATGTCTCAATTGAAAATATGAAACATCTAAGTCATAAAATCTGAATACAAACAGTACATCATGACATCATGTATATCCAATACATATAGCAATCATTACAAACATTAGCATCATAATTCTATGTTAACATCAAGTCTTAATAATCTTAAAATTCACAACATTATATATTTGTATCTGAAATGAGAGAAAAGAACAAGTCAATAACAGACTTTCATTTTCAAAATTTAAAAAAAAATTGCAAACTTTTTAAACATCATATTCTCGTAAGTATCATCTATTCAAGTATGCATCAAAATAAGCTAGATAATCATCAATTCAGAATATCAAATAGTGTCTAAACACAACAACACGATAAGCATTGTATAGCAATCAAAATTAACATCTATTTCTTATTATAAAAAACTTGAGAGCTTATAGCAATCATAAAATACAGTACATATTCTTAAAAAATGTCATATTAAACAATCACCAACTTCAGTAAGTACACACTGGTAATACAAAACTTTATATGTTTCCAATATACAAATGAACAAACAATATAGCATCATTATCCATCAATATCAAAAAATCCTCTATACAGCATTCTGTGTGATATTATACATTCAAAGCATCTACTCATAGTGTGAATGACAATTCAGTAAAGCAAAAAAATTCTTCAACTCAAGCTAGTTTCAAAGTATTGAACAAATGCAAATTAATTAAAAGTTCAAATTCAAGTATTCATGTTATTCATATTACACATGTATTCATAAACAAGTCATTTCAATGAATCATTAAACATGGTTGCAATATTATCTGAAGCAGAAAAATTCTGAAAATACAAAATTTTTTAAATGTATTAGACACATAAGTTTCAAAGTGTAATCATATCAAATGTTAAAAAGCTGATAAACAAACTATCGTCAAATCAACTATGATTCAAGTTATCCAATTAATAATCAATCATATTATCAAACGTCAGCAAACTAAATCATTAATGCAAGCATAGTCAAATCAAAGTAATTATATCAAAGTTTCAAAATATACCCATAGTAAAGTATCCAGGTAATTCTAACGTCACAGACAAATCATAAGTGTAAAGTCCAAGTTCAAACAAATCAAAGTTCTTTTAGTTCCAACAAAATCATATGCAAGCTCATAGTCCTATAAGTAAATCAAAGTCAAGTTCAGTCAACTGTAAGTAGCTAACGTGTGGTCGTGTCCGTCAGGTACTTACAAACAGGTACAAAGAGTTTTCTCCCCTTGCCCTTTAATAAGCATGTGCCAATTCCCGTTCGAGGCATGTGAGTGGCTACTCTAGAATAAAATTTCTCGTTAGTTAAATTATCAATATTTAACAGAAAAGTTTGCAATGTCAGCATACTTATACAATTAACAGGCCATACAAAACAAACAGTTAGCTTACCTGTTAGTTTGTCGTCCTTGGTGGCTCCTGTACTACTGACTTGCAATTTAATAGCCTCCCCTGGCGTCTTAAAATCTTGACTCCGATTGAGCTTACCTTTCTTTTTCGTATCATTGTCATCACTAAACTCCTCTATCTGTAGTTCTGGTTTAATACTATTAGTCTGTCTTAGCTTAATCAATCTTTTATTTAGGCCAACATCTTTTGTGCCTAAGTGTAAGTCTTCCTTCCTTTTTTCTAAAACCGTACTTTCAAAATACCCTTGTTTTGATTTTTTTCTTCTAACATTCTTATTCGCCTTAACAAACTCATTTCTGGTCTGCTGTCCGTGGCGTGTTAAACCCACGCTATCGTTACATCTGATGACCTTCTGCGAAGCGTCCATCAGTGTACTATCCCTTTGTTCAAATTGAACCACAATAACGGTCGCTCCCGTTAGCTGTTGCGTGCTTTGTTTGGCTTTCATGCAAAGACGCGAAAGTTTTCCTTGACCCATGGTCAATTTGCTCGATCCGACGCTCCGGTCACGGTCAGCGTCTACTAGCCCTTTGATGTCGGCCATGGCGTCCGACCTACCACCTTTCTCTCCCCTTGCTTTTGGTAAACTTGGCTTACCGTCTCCCGTCTTTGTTTGTGTTAACGCCAACGCTCTTGTCCCAACCAAAGGCGTGACCTTTGCACTTGGTGAGTCAGTAGCGTGCCTCTTTCTTTTTCTTTTATTTGACCCATTTCGGTCATTGATGACAGTCAAGGTCATCTGTTCTTCCACATTGCCATAGTCCGTCTGCGTAGCACATTGGACATAGTTATCAGTCAACATTTTTTCCTTAGTTTCATCTTTAATTTCTTCAATTCTACATTCAGAGTCGTCCTTATCATCGCCAGTTCCATCTTTATTTTCGTTTCCAGTCTCTTTTTCACTTTGCTCCTCAATTTCATTTCGTAACCGTTTAGTTGTCAAGTCATCTGAAATCTTTAAGATTTTGGACTCTCGTTCATTTTTCTCTATCTCTAACCTTACTTCTATTAATTTCATTTGATATTCTTGTCTGCATATATTTGCCCTTTCTCGTTTATTTATAAATTCCTGGTCTATTTCTTTTTGTATCAACAAATATTCTGGTTCTGAACTCTTACTTATTTTGCTTATTAACACATCTATTTTAGCCACTTGTTCTTGATGAATCTTGTCTAGTACTGAATCACGTTCCTGAATCAATTTGTCTCTTTTCTCTATCAACATTAATCTTTCTTTTCGAAATTGTTTTCTAACCAATTGTTCCTGTACAAAATCTTCAATTATTTCACCCACAAAGCATATGTCTATTGCTTCCTCACGAATGTCTTCTTCAGTTTTCATTGAAAAATCCATAATTATATTCTGAGAAATGACTTGGAACAAGTAAATAAGTAAATCAAGTAACAATACGTTACAAAACAAGGACTATAACAAAATACTAATATATATACTAACCCTAATCAATAGTTCAGAAAAATGTAAAATGAGTCCCCAGCGAAGTTCCTTTATCGCTCTTACGGGCATACGGACTTAATTTACAAAAATCTGGTACATTGAACACACATAAAACATCGCACCTAGCCTAAAATCAAACAACAAACATACTAACGCTACCAGTGGCCTGTTAATGTAACAGTACGGACAATCCAAACTTTTCCTTACCTCCCCCTGACTTTTTTCCTTAGTCTAAGGTTTGAGTGGGGCCAGACGGAACTTTTGAACCTGCTTGCGCGTTCTCCGTCTGTCGGCTGTTGGTCTTGTTACGTAACACTGTAACTGGTACGTCTTGGCGTCTCGTCTGAATGTTGTTGCCACTGTCTATTCACTCATGGAATGGAAATACAATCAATTACTAAATATTTACTTTTTAAACAAAATTTATAGAAGGGTCTACATGTAATAACAATATTAAAGAAGTACTCTAACTAAAAAAATAATAGTCTACAATACAATAAATATCTAAGGTCCACAAGCCCTAAGTAAAAAATAGCTTTGGACGAGCCCACAAATGTTGAATATCGGGTGGACGGGCTCCCAAATGTTGGGTTCTTGGGTGTCCCCAAATGGTGAATATTCGGTGGCCCGACTGTTGCATACAGAGCGGGTCCACACGATGAATATTGGGTGTGTGCTCGCACAAACGCAGAGCTCCCAACTGTCGAGTACTGTGTCTAGGGTACAGTACAGTTAACCTAACTATCCTATAGTCTAAACTAATAATAATAATAAACTAAACGACATAAAGCCTATCACTAATAATTAGAAAACGTAACACCTAAGTAAAAGTGACAAAGATATAAATATTTAATACATTAAAGATATATACATATATGCGTGGAAATCATTAGTAAACATATACTGGATTACACTATCTAAGACTATCTACGTCTATGAATTTTATGCTAATAATTTGAAATGATCCCCACGTCCCTCGTGGACTGGGCGTGGCCAAGGACTGGTTGGAAGGCTGGACTTCGGCCTGGCCAATCAAGCGTAGCTCCGCTCTGTGGTCAGCTGGCATTCGGCCCCCGTTCCCCCTGGTCACTGGCTTCTTCAAGGTACTGCCACCTGCTCCCCTCCTCTTAGCTCTTGATCTCCTGTCTGAGATTTCTTCTCGCTAGTTCCTCCGCCACTAACTAGCTCCACTGACTAGNACTAAAGATAGTGATAACATAATAAAAGCATACATATAATAAATGGCTATACTACCTATACAAATACATTTGCCTATCTCAAACCTAGTTAACTCAAACCTGAACAGACTTCAGCTAGGCTCTACTCAATTCGTTCAGTCACACCCGCCGACCCTGGTGTACTGCTAAATGCTGAGAAAGAGACCGCTGTAAGGTTGAGTGACCGTTTATATAGGCCTCTACTGTAGCGTGGCTTGACCGAAACGTTCTCATGTGATTGGTCAGTGGCGTGTACCAACTGTTAATCACGCACTGACATGCATGGCTTCGAGAACGTTCGACCAACCTTTACTATACTCATGCTACGGAATATTCCATGGCCCATCATGGATCTTTGTCCATCTCAAGGACAGCGTCCCTGTTGCGTGTATGGACCTACCCCTACCCTCAACGGTTCTCAAAAATGCAAAGGTTCTAAAATGGGGGTGGGGAGGTATTCAACATTAGGCAAAATCCTTATAAATTCCTAAATTCCCATTTTAAAAAGTTCGGCTAAAAAAGAAAACACGATTCGAGAAATTTCTTATGACTTCTTAGCACTGCGCGATTCAGACCTGACAGTCTTAATAATCTATAAAACTTGGCTCACTTAGAGAATATAGTATAAAATATAGTTGGTATTTTTAAAATTTATCAATTTTGACAAGCTCGGCTTGTCGTGTTGAGAGGGCATAGGCTTGTGATGCAAATGGTGTCGGGTTCGATTTCCAGCGGTTGAATGTAAAAGTTTTTCTTTTCACACTCAATTTTTAACACACCGGCGAACATTTTAAACAGTTATTTCTTCGTGTTCGTTTCTTTTTTCATTATTAATATTTAGCTACAGTCTTATGTTAGCTGTTAGCAATCATATTTTAAGGGACGCTGCCTAGATAGGGCCCCTGTTTGATTGCAGCCAGGGGCCCCGTGCAGTCTTAATCCGCCCCTGGTTACACCATAATGTAAAAATCCTTATATTTTCGTTATTTTGCACTGGAAAACTCGGAGGAGTTCTATGGGCTAAGCCGTGAGGGGATGACACCATAAGCTAGGTTTCTACCGATATGCCTTTTTGCCGATACCGTTAGGGCTTTAGGCTTAGGCCACGTAGGGGCTCATTTTGCTATCACGTCGGAAGGCCTACATGGAAAGTATCATTAAAACAGGAAAGGAGTGCACCGGTACCTGGTGAAATTAAAAAATTCCTGCTGGTCGTCAAATACGAAAAAGTTTGAGAAGCACTGGCTTACAATTTATTTAATTTTAAATAGCTTCACGCGCGTTACGGTATTACAATGCAGTCCTACACTAAATAAATAATTTAATGACAAAAAGGTGAATTGAAACATAATTATATTTAAAAAGAAATTTGATGTCTTTTGTTTTTTTCGGGGGGTGTCTTGGTGACGTAATTTTGGAGGGTGTCTAGCTTTTTGCGTTTTTGTGATGATGGGTTACGAGGGGGGAGGGGGAAATCGGCAAAAAAGCATGACGTCATTTATTGACAGCCCCAAATAAGAAACCGATCCTATCTAATCGAGGTTTCTATGGTTGCGGTTGAAGTCGTCTTACCTGGTTTTGGACTCGTCCAAAAACATGTATTAGTTGTGCGTCGGAAAGAGAAATATGGCACTTAAAAACTTAAATTTAAATAAAATGTGAATTAGAGCCCAATCAAATGAATGTCCGATTCAACACATCCAACTGGGTCAATATTGTGTTAGGAAAAAAAACACTTCAACTCAGTGCATTCAGGCTATGGTGGGTTAAGGGGGGGGGGCTGAGCGGGCTAAAAACAGGGGCCCCTCGACGGTTTAGGGGCCCCCCAACTTTTTACATTTATAATAAAAGTGTACACACATGTTTGCACGAACCCTTGAAAATATAAAAAAATTAATACATTTATAAATATTAATTTATTAACTATACAACTTATCGCGATTCAGACCTGATAGTGTTAATAATCGATGAAACGTGGTTTAACTGGCTCACTTAGAGAACTTAGTATAAATATAGTATATATTTTTAAAATCTCTCATTTTAGACAAGCTCCGCTGGCAGGGTGGAGAGAGTACAAGTGCATGATGCAACCGGTGTGTGGTTCGATTCGCAACAGTGGAAAATAAAATGTTTCTTTTAACAATCAATTGTAACATACCGCAAACACTTCAAACAGTTATTTCTTCGCGTTCGTATATATTATTTTTTTCATAATAAATATTTAGTTACAGTCTTATATAAGCTGTTAACAATCATTTGATTTTAAGAGACGCTGGCTGGATAGGGGCCCCCGTTTCATTGCAGCCCGGGCCTCGAGCAGTCTTAATCCACCCCTGCATTTTGGCCTGGGTGAAGTATAACATTAAGATTAGAATATGCCATGCGGGCTATTTCTTTTTTTAAACCGCGCGACGAGCGAGAATAGTTAGTAGTGAAAGTTTTTCACGCTTTTTTTTCTTCTATGACGTGTTTGAAGGATATCTCTTTGAGATTATATGTAAGTTTTTGGCTGCAGATTATTTACTGCGTTCGCGGTAGAGATTATTTTTCAAATAATTTGTTCCACCACTTCGAAAGAGAGGGTCCTGTCTAGGTCTTTGTGATTGCGAAGAAAAAGCGTATTAGTTTTCATATAAGTAAACTTGTGTTCTTTTAATGGACGCAAAAATCTTCTGTCTAAAAGGAGCGTCTGTAACAGTTGAGATAATAGACTTGTTATTTATACTCAAATAATTCTAATTATGTGAACAGGACACTTCTTAGAAGTATTAAAATGTAAGAAATTGATTAAATATTACATTGTGCAAACAGCGAGTTTGGCTTTCACAAAGTTCTTCTAGGGTGTTTTTTTAAAAACATTATATTATATTTTCATAAATTAAAAAAAAATATGTTTACGCCATACATTTTACCTAATAATTAATTTATTTTATTTTTTTTCTATTATTGAATTTGAACATGCATGTTTGTGTGTGCGTGTGCGAGTGTGTGTGTGTCTTTCTGTTTGTCTATGTGTGTTTATGTCTGTGTGTGTGTCTGTGTGGCTCTGTACCTGTGTCTTTTTAAGTTTCTAATAATACTTAACGTATGTCTGACATAAGTAAAATAATGTTTTTTTCTAAAATTAAGAAAAGAATGACACTCATTTTACATAATAATACTTGATCAATGCAATTAGAAAACTGATACTTAATTTTAGTTACTTTATAAAAATCAAAGAATCGCAATGAAACATTTTTTATCTCCAGTATTTTCCAGATTTTTCCAATACCAGGTAGACATCCCTTATTTTTAAAATTGAGAATTTTTAGGAAGAATTTTTATTTATTTAAAAAAAGAACAGTTTTTACAAGTCATAGAAAGTTATCTTTGGGTCGAGATTTTTTCATCTCGGAAGGGTACACATGCAACAAATGGTAACGGTTTTATGAATATTTAATTGAATCGACATTTTACTTATGAGTGATTATGAACTTTATTTTATGTGTAGTTGAAAAAAATCCAGACTTGCCTCATTCAATTGATATTCAATGGACGTAAAAAAGATTCCTGCCAAAGTCAAAACAAGACACATATATATTTTAAATTTTTTAAAAATAAAATTAAATGTGGGTTCCTTTGAATTAAAACGACCAAATTTAATTTAAAATAGGCCGAAAATTGTTAAAAGAATTTTTTTTAAAGATTGAAAAGTAAAGGGAAATAAATAATACATGCAATTTGAAAAAGTTTTAATGTAGAATTCACTCCTATTAAGCAATTGTTAAAAAATTGCTAGTGGTTTTAAATTCAATCAGTCAACTTAAAAAAAAGTGTATAACCCCCACCCCAGTAAACCTATATTGTCTCCCAATATATGTGCATATGAAAAAAGTTAAACAATAGCAATAGACTCATAAGTGTATGGAACGTTACACCAGAAGAATGACCCGGACAAACATAATAGCGTAAAGTTGAATCTAGTCGATTAACAGTGCATTTTATCTGCATAATTTATATAAGAATTAAGTGATATTCATTTTAACACCTTAAATTTATGTGAAGTGCATTGTATATAGGTCTTATTTTTGTAAATATAAGCTAAAATCCCAAAATGCACAGTTTTCGCAAATCAGTTTTTAAAAAAAAAAAAAATATTTATTTATACACTATTTATACTTTCATTTGCAATTTCGCTGAATTTTTTGGGAAGGGATCCAAACGTATACTGAATCAAACAAGTGTTTTTTTTTTTTTTTTTGTTTTTTTAAAATATTACGCTCCAATTTATTTCCGTATACTGAAATGTTTTTAATCATAATAATATTTTTTCAAGTTAAACAGATATTTACGGTTAGTGATTAATAATTGATTAATTATTGGTTTTAATTTGATTCGATTTGTTTTTGTCTCCATAGAAAAAAAGGAGCACATCATTTTTCAACAATCTACGGAGTTGAGTACCTGCCTGTTTTATGGAACCCTAGCAATTTGCCCGCGCTTTGCTGCGGGAGATGGAGTATTAGTGATAAATAGAGTGCATAAAAACCTATATTTTGGCCCCCCAGCGCCCACCAAGGAATATTTTAAATATTATTTCACCTGCTGCCATTGTGGAGGTGTATTTAAAAAATCCCCAACGTTTTATTAGTTACTTATTTCGGAAATAGGAAAAATAGTGCTTTTCAATTTGTATAAAACACATATTTGGAAAAAAACACGTTTTTGAGGTCCCGGCCCCAATAAATGTGAATTTTAAAATTACATTACGCTATTTTTTGTCGCGAAAAGGTACCCAACAACTTCCTATAGTTTTAAGCTTCTATCTACATAGGGAATGGGAGAATTAGGGATTTTTAATTTGTATATAGTTAATATTAAGGAAAAACTACATTTTGGCCTAGCAGCCCACAGTAAAGAATGTTTTAAAATATTGTTCACCTGCTACCATCGTGGAAGTGTAGTTAACAAACCCCCAAAGTTTCATGCGTTTGTCTATTTGGAAAATAGAAGAATTATTGAATTTCAAATTTTTATAGCACGTATAAGGAAAAAACACTTTTTTGGGATCCAGGCCCTCATGAGCGTGCATTTAAAAATTATTTTACGCCAATTTACGTCGCTTTGAGGGTACCAAACATTTTCCTAATGTTGTATGTTTTTACCTACACGATGAATTGTGGAATTTGTGATGAGTCAGTTTTTAATATAAGAAAAAAATATATTTGGGCCCTGTGACAAGATTTGTGCGGACTCTTTAGCCTCAGTAACCCCTAGCACTTGAACCACCCCGAGAGGAGGGGGGGTAACCAGACATCGCAAAAGTTGACAGAAATGCGTGCATACTGTCCGCTACGGGGCTGAATAAAGGTAGTCCTAAGACCATTGGTCATATTTTTGGACACAACCAATCGAGGATAAGGGAAATCACATGACCATCCAAAATATAAACCGTGCACAGACACCAATTCAGTCTTTTCCACTGCCCAGCACGGGGTATTCTTCAGACAAGATCGGTCACCGTGTTATATCGAGGGAAAGCCAGCAGTCACCAGTCTA
>MUZC01000516.1:149061-216153 GCA_002072015.1 Radix auricularia
GGCCCCCGGCCTCTCTGAGTGGAAATTTACCATTTTCTTTCGCCAAATTTCATTGGGAGATTGTACTCAGCAACTTCGCAAAGTGTCAAGCTTCTACCGAAATGGAGAATGGGGGAATTAGTGATGTGTAGTTTTATAAAGCTTATATTAGGAAAAAAATACATTTTGCCCCCCAGCCTCTAGTAAGAGATATTTTAAAATATGTTTTCATCTGCTACCATCGTGAAAGTGTAATTATCAATTCCCCAATGTTGCATGAGTCTACCTACTCGATAAATGAGGAATTGGTGATTTTCAGTTTTTACAAAACTCATATAAGAAAAAAAACGTTTTTGAGGCCCCGGCCCCCATGAGTGTATATTTCAAAATTCTTTTACACCAACATTTGTTCTGAGAGGGAACTTAAAAATTACACCAAGTTTCATGTTCCAACCTACACGGAAAATTGGAGAATTAGTGATAACTCGGTTTTTAATATGATAAAAATATATTTTGGCCCCAGTACCCCATTAGAGGGAATTCTAACATTCCTTTTGCCAATAGTCGTGAGCTTGTACTTAAAAAAATCAAAAGTTTCATGCTGCTACCCATATGGGAAATAGGAGAATAAGTGATTTTAAATTTTTATATAGCTCTTATAAAGGAAAAAAATGTTTTGGGGGCCCCGGCCCCCATTAGTTGGAAATTTATCATTCTCTTTTGCAAATTATCATCGGATGCATGTACTCAAAATATTTTCAAAGTTTCATGCTTCAAACTTTACGCGAAATAGGATAATTAATGATTTACAATTTGCAAATAGCGCATATAAAAGGAAAATAGTTTTATGGGGCCCCATTATTTTTGGACTCCCATTTTTCTATGAGTTGGCATTTAACATTCTTTTTCGCGAATTATCATCTTGAGATTGAACTCAAAAACTTCCTAAGAAGAATTAGTGATTTTCAGTTTTTAAATTTGGGCCCCCCAGTAAGAGAAATTTTAAAAATTATTTCACCTGCTAGCATCGTAAAAGTGTATTTATCAACTCCCCAACATTTGAAGAGTCTACCTACTCGGAAAATAGGTGAATTGGTGATTTTCGATGTTTATATAGCTCAGTTAATGAAAAAAACGTTTTCGGGGCCCCAGCCCCCCCGAGTGAAAAATGTAAGATTCTCTTTTGCCCATTATCGTCGGAAGCATGTACTCAAAACATTTCTTAAGTTTTTATGCTCCTACCTACACGGGAAATAGATGAATTATTGATTTTCAATTGGTATATAGCTTATATAAGGACAGAAAACATTTTTGGGGCCCCGACCCAAAGAGTGTGAATTTCAAAATTCTTTTTCGCCAATATTTGTCGAAACAGAAACCCAAACAACTTCTTAAAGTTTCATGCTTCTACCTACACGGGAAGTTGGAGAATTCGTTATGTAGGAAAAAATATTTTTTGGGCCCCCGGCTACACATGAGTTAGATTTTCAAAATTCTTGTTCACCAATTTTCGTAGTCAGAGGTTACCCAACAAATTCCAAAAGTTTCAAGCTTCTGTCTACACGGGAAATAGGAAAATTGGTGATTTTCAATATTGATAAACCCCATATAATGAAACAATCTTTTGTGGCCCCCGGCCCCACTTAAAAGATATTAAAAAAAAAACTTTTTTGCCACATTTTGTCCACAGTGGGTACTTAGCAACTTCCCAAAGTTTCATGCTTCTACCTACATGGGAAATTGGAGAATTAGTCTTGAAGTAAAAAACTGTTTTTTTTGGCCCCCGGCCCAACATGAGCAAGATTTTAAAAGTTCTTTTTCGCCAATTTTCGTCGTGAGAGGGAACCCAAATTACCAAATTTTTATGCTTCTTCCTACACGGGAAATAGAAAAATTGGTGATTTTCAATTTTATTGAGCCCATATAAGGAAACAATCTTTTTGGGCCCCCGGCCCCACTTGAAATATATTTTTTTAAAAATTTTGCCAAATTTTGTCCACAGTGGGTACTCAGCAATTTCCCAAAGTTTCATGCTTCTACCTACACGGGAAGTCGGAGATTTAGGGATGTAGAAAAAAAAGTTTTTGGGCCCCGGCCCCACATGAGCGAGATTTTTAAAATTCTTTTTCGCCAATTTTCGTCCTGAGAGTGTACCCAACAATTTCAAAAGTGTCATGCTTCTACCTACATGGAAATACCTACTCGGGAAATAGGAAAATTGGTGAATTTCAATTTTTATAGAACACATATAAGGAAAAAGTTTTTTGGGCCCCCGGCCGCACATAAGTAAGATTTTTAAAAATGTTTTATCGCCAACTTTCGTCATTAATGGTTACCCAACAACTTCCCAAAGTTTCATGCTTCTACCTACATGGGACATTGGAGAATTAGTGATGAAGGAAAAAACTGCTTTTGGGCCCCCTGCCCCACATGAGCGAGATTTTAAAAGTTCTTCATCGCCAATCTTCTTCATTGGTGGTTACCCAGCAACTTCCCAAAGTTGTATGCTTCTAGCTACACGGGAAAAAGGAAAATTGGTTATTTTCAATTTTTATAAAGCCCATATAAGGAAACAATCTTTTTGGGCCCCCGGCCCCACTTGAGAGATATTTAAAAAAAACTTTTTTGCCAAACTTTGTCCACAGTGGCTACTCAGCAACTTTCCAAAGTTTCATGCTACTACCTACAGGGGAAGTCGGAGATTTAGTGATGTAAGCAAAAGAAATTTTTGGGCCCCCGGCCCCACATGCGTTAGATTTTCAAAATTCTTTTTCGCCAATTTTCGTAGTCAGATGGTATCCAACAACTTCCCAAAGTTTCATGATTCTGCCTACACGGGAAGTTGGAGAATTAGTGATGAATCAGTGAATCAGTCAGTCAGTGAGTGAGGGCTTTCACTTTTATTAGTATAGATAAGAAAAAGTATATTTGGGCCCCTGGTCCCCCATGAGAGGGAATTTTAACATTCTTTTTGCCAATTTTCGTTGAGAGCGTGTACTATAAAATTTTCCAAAGTTTCATGCTTCTACCTGCACGGGAAGTAGGAGAATTAGTGATTTTTAATTTTTATACAGCTCAAAAAGGAAAAACACATTTTTGGGGCCACGGCCCCAATGAGCGGGAAATTTAACTCTTTTCTGTCCAATTATATTTAAGAGTATGTACTTAACAAATTTCCAAAGTTTCATGCTCCTACCTACACGGGAAATAGGAAAATTAATGATTTTCAATTTTTATATAGCCCAAAAAAGGAAACAAATGTTTTTGGGCCCCCGGCCCCACATTAGTGAAATTTTTAAAATTCTTCTTGGCCAATTTTCGTCGTGAGAAAGTAACCAACAACTTCCCAAAGTTTCATGACTCTACCTGCACAGGAAGTTGGAGAATTAGTGATGAATTAGTCAGTCAGTCAGTGAGTGAGGGCTTTCCCTTTTATTAGTATAGATTTAAAAAATCAAAATTTCCTTAGCATTTAAATCTGGAAATGCACCATTGTTTTCTCGTGTACCTATTTCTTTTTAAGGGAGGGTATCAGATTTTGCAATCAGCTTTACTTATGCAGTTTAAAAAAGAAGTGACATTTGTTGACATATTACCAACCGAACTTTAAGCCGGGCAACCAGAGACTCAATCACTTTCAAATAAAAAACCAACCTGTGTAATCAACACTGAAAGAGTGTTTAATAAATTATGTCAATTAAATGGGTTCCAATTTCTTTAATTTCAACTTGCAAAAAATGTTCTCGTAAATGTCCCAGTAAGTGTTCTTTTTTAAAGCTGCGCAGTTGCGCGGCCACGCAGACATCTGACCGATGTCGCGACGCCAATTTAAATTTATAGCACAGCAAATTTAGATAACCATATAGAGTTGGACCATATGCTATATACGTTTCACAGCATCAATTTATTTAGGTCTGAAATTGTGCGTCGTCGAAGTTCCGCTTGTACCAGAGGGCTGTCGGCGTCTCCTTCGACTTTGGGGGCGTGGCCGAGTAGCCAAAGACGTCACGTCCGGGGGGTCGTCATGTACAAGATGTTTTTGGCTACCGCCTTGCAGCCGCACCCGTACAGGAGCAGCCACTTGGTGGGGAACAGCACACGCACGACGGTGTCGCAGAGAAACAGATGCCTCATGTCCTCGAGGGTCGAAGGAGAAACTGTGGGGGGCGTGGCCGACTTCCCGTCGATCCCATTGAAGTCGTTTGTGTCGTACATCAACATCCGGACATCCTATGCGGAGATTGAACTTTTGTAAAGTCTTTTTTGCCACTTGGTAATTAAAACAGTGCGTTTGTTAACTTGCATAGGTATGGATTGAGCGGAGGAACCACTAGATGGTCAACGGCCAAGAAGGCGAGTCTCAGCAAAGTGTGGTGGAACGCTAAGGGCATGACGAGACAGACAGGACATCATGGCCATCCACTGCACCAGTCTCCATCACCAGCCGTCTCGACTCTGTCGTGCCTCTGGATCATGATGGTCTCGGCGAGAGAGTGAGATCTACGAACTACGCAACTCTTTCTCACTTAAATCAAAGTCACCGTGAAAGTCACTTTTTTCATCCTTCCCATCCCATAACTCACCTCAACACCAAGTCCTGTGGCGACAGGCAAGCGACAAAGCGGCAGGTGTGGGTACAATGGGAGCCATAGCCGCGAGCCTGCACACAGGCGGCCCAGGGCATTGGGTTGTTCTTCACCGACACGTAGCAGAGGTAAAGTCCGGCAGCCCCCTGGGTGACTGAGCAGCCCTTTGTAGGAATGCACGGCTCACCTCCATGGCATGAGGAAGGGGCTAGAAAAGGTGCCATAAACATTGCCTGCTCCAGCCTTCCCTAGCTAGCTTACCGCGGCTGGTGGGAACCCTATACCAGCGGTGGAAATATAAAAAAAGAAATTGAGGATAGTTCCTCTCACATTGGGCGCATGGAATGTGTGCACCCTCCTGGACAGAGATAATGCAAATAGACCTCAGAGGAAAACATCCCTGATTGGTAAAGCACCTGGTTCAGATGCCATACCAGCTGAGGTATACAAGGAAGGCTGACCAGCCCTAACTGAAAGGCTCCACCAGCTATTTCTCTTGATATGGGAACGAGAAAGGATCCCGCAGGATTTCAAAGATGCATCCATTGTATATCTTTTTAAAGGAAAGGGAAAAAGACTGGTTTGTGAAAACCACAGAGGCATATCCCTGCTTTCTATCGCAGGAAAGATCCTAGCCAGAATCCTGCTAAACCGCCTCACAGCTCATCTTGACCAAGGACTCCTGCCTGAAAGTCAGTGTGGCTTCGAAAGAGAGCAAGGAACCATCGACATGATTTTTGCTGCCAGGCAACTGCAAGAGAAATGCCAGGAGCAGAACTCCGACCTCTTCTCCAACTATGTTGACCTGACCAAGGCATTCGACACAGTTGGCAGACAGGGTTTGTGGAAGATCATGGAGAAGTATGGTTGCCCAAGCAAATTCATTTCCTTGGTTCAACAATTCCACGAAGGCATGCAGGCCAGAGTCCAGGACAGAGTAGAGTAATCTGACTCTTTTCCTATCACAAACGGTGTCAAGCAGGAATGCGTCCTGGCTCCAACGCTATTCAGCATCATGTTTTCTGCCATGCTGACAGAGGCCTTCAGAAACGAAGATGTTGGTGTTTAGCTGAGGTACCGTATGGATGGCAAATTTTTCAACCTTCGGAGGCTTCAGGCAAAAACCAAGGCCAGGACAGACACAATCAGGGACCTGCTCTTTGCAGACGATTGTGCCTTCAATGCTGCCTCAGAGGATGACATGAAACGCAGTGTTAGATGTTCTCCAGCGCCTGTACTAACTTTGGTCTGACAATTAACACAAAGAAGACTTAAGTCCTTTATCAACCCGCGCCTGGAAAGTCTTATGTTGAGCCCATCATCACTGTCAACAACCAGAAACTCAACGCAGTGAAACGCTTCACATACCTAGGCAGCACACTGTCACAAAATGTCACCATCGATGACGAAGTGAATGTCAGAATTGCTAGGGCCAGCTCAACTTTTGGCAGGTTGTACCCGAATGTCTGGAACAGAAAAGGCACTACCATCCAGACCAAAATGAAAGTATATAGGGCAGTGGTGCTCCCTACACTGCTTTATGCATGCGAAACATGGACTGTATATCAACGCCATGCTAAAAAGCTTAACCACTTTCACACAACAAGCCTCAGGAAGATTCTGGACATAAAGTGGTAGGACAAAACTCCAGACACCACGGTACTAACCAGAGCTGGCTTCCCCAGCATCTTCACCCTACTGATGCAGTCACAGCTTCGCTGGGCAGGGCACCTAACTCGAATGCCAAATTAGAGACTACCAAAGAGACTCTTCTATGGCGAGCTCCAGCATGGCCAGCCGTCCCATGGTGGACAAAAGAAACGCTTTAAAGACACATTGAAAGCGTCTCTGAGAGGGTTTGCAATAAACCCAGACACGTGAGAGGAAGCTGCGTTGGACCGGTCCACATGGGGCCAATCCATCCACGAAGGTGCCAGGACATGCGAGGCAAACAGGATTAACGCCTCAGAAAAAAAGAGGCAAGCCCGAAAGGCCCGTGCTGTCAACCCTCCAGGAGACAATCAACTCATCCAATGTCCCTTCTGTTCCCGAACTTTCGTGACAGGATCGGCCTTGTCAGCCATCTGGCACACATAGACAAAACCAGTCATAGCAACCCTCGGATTACTAGAGTTGGCCTCATTAATTTGACGGACGAACGAAAAACATAGGTATGGATTGAGTAATTGGAGTGAGGCTGGGGCGGGGATCTTACCAGCGGAAAGCGAGAAAATTAAAAAAAAAAACTTCAAATACATATATAAATATATTAAAAATCGATTTCTTGAATAATTAAAGTAGATTATTTTAATAATAAAGACAACATCAACAAAAAATCTGAATGGGATTGTATCAATAAGACAGTCTTATTCCTCAAAACTTTTAGCATTTATTTCCACAACCCCAGAATACCATTGACAAAGAAATATACCTACATTACCAGCACCCCGACACCATTACATTTAACGCCATAACCGTATCAGTTGAGTGAATTACTTAGAGTCATTTTAAAACCATTTTATTTGATGCTAATTGAAAAATGTAATCACTTAATCTATTTTTGTCAAACACTTTCTATTTTCCGGGAATCGATAACGCCCTAAAGCAGAAACATATACCTCAGAGGCTTTCCTTCACCTTGTCTTTGAACAGCTGCGCTATCGCAGGGTCTTCATGCAGGAGGTATTGATGCGTGGACTTCCCTTTTTCTTTGTGTGGTACGAGTTTTTTCTCATTATTCGTACTTTGCTGGCGACAAGGGAATGATCCGTGTCACAGTCGGCACTGTGATAGCTGCGAGTGAGTAGGACGCTAGCTAGTTGTGCACGCCTGGTGATAATGAGGTCCAGCTGGTGCCATTGGTGAGATCGAGGGTGTCTCCAAGATACTTGATGTATATCCTTGCACTTGAAGAAAGTGTTGGTCACACACAAGCCTCGTGAGCAGCACAATTCCAGAAGCCTTTGTCCATTTTCATTTAACTTTCCTCTTCCAAATAGTCCAAGGCAGGTGGGCCAGGCTTCGTGGTCGCTCCCCACTCTAGCATTGAAATCTCCTAGGAGATAGATTGCCTCGTCTTTGTGGATGCTGGCTATTGCCTGATCTAACGCTCCATAGAACTGGTCCTTCTCTTCCAGAGTTGAATAGAGTGTTGGGGCATACACACTAAGAATGTTTGCTGGGCCCGCCGTTGTTCTGAGTCTTAGAGTGAGGATCCTCTCCGTGCCTGATGACGGGGGTTCAATGGATGGTAGAAGAGNACATCAAGTATCTTGGAGACACCCTCGATCCCACCAATGGCACCAGCTGGACCTCATTATCACCAGGCGTGCACAACTAGCTAGCGTCCTACTCACTCGCAGCTATCACAGTGCCGACTGTGACACGGATCATTCCCTTGTCGCCAGCAAAGTACGAATAATGAGGAAAAACTCGTACCACACAAAGAAAAAGGGAAGTCCACGCATCAATACCTCCTGCATGAAAGACCCTGCGATAGCGCAGCTGTTCAAAGACAAGGTGAAGGAAAGTCTCTCAAAGATGTCCCCATGCGTCACCATTGACTCCAAATGGACGCAACTGAGAGACACAATCTATACATCCGCAATACAAGCCTTTGGCAAAAAATCTCACAAAAACACGGACTGGTTTGATGAACATTGGGACGAGATGAAACCCGTCACTGAAGCAAAAAGGAAAGCTCTTATGGCTTACAAGGAAAAGCCTACACCTGACAATTTGCATGCTTTAAAAACAGCTAAGTCACTTGCCCAAAAGGTTGCACGTAAATGTGTCAATACCTACTGGCTTAAGCTCTGTTCCAGTATACAATCAGCTGCAGACATGGGCAATGCAAAAGTCATGTACGAAAACATCAAAAAGGCAACGGGCCCCTTGACGTCAAAAGCTGCTCCCCTAAAGTCCAAAAATGGAGAAATTATTCAAGACCAGGCAGCACAGCTAAAACGGTGGGTTGAGCATTATCTGGAATTGTATTCAACAGTTACCACAGTCTCCAGCACCGCTCTAGATGACATCCCAGATATGCCACTCATGGAAGAACTTGATGTCGTGCCCACACAGGAAGAGCTGAGCAAAGCAATTGACAGTCTAGCTTGTGGAAAAGCGCCTGGGAATGATGGAATACCACCAGAGGTTCTAAAGAGTGGCAAGACAGCTTTACTCCAACCATTGCACGAGATTCTGTCCCTCTGCTGGGAACAGGGCTACATCCCCCAAGACCTAAAGGATGCAAATATAGTGACACTATATAAAAACAAAGGTGATAGGAGTGATTGCAATAATTATCGCGGCATTTCACTCCTTAGTATTGTAGGAAAGACCTTTGCCCGCGTTATACTAAAACGTTTACAAAGCCTAGCATCCCGCGTCTATCCAGAATCTCAGTGTGGTTTCCGGTCCGGTCGGTCTACCATAGACATGGTGTTCTCCATACGACAGCTCCAGGAAAAATGCAGAGAGCAGCAGATGCCACTATACATTGCATTTGTGGACCTTACAAAAGCCTTCGACTTAGTCAGTCGCAACGGGCTATTCCAAATACTGGCAAAAATTGGATGTCCCCCTCACCTACTTGCCATCATCAGACAGTTCCATGAAAATATGCTTGGCACAGTACAGTTCGATGGAGCTAAGTCAGAGGCCTTCCCTGTCAGCAGCGGAGTTAAACAAGGTTGTGTACTCGCACCAACACTCTTCGCAATATTCTTCTCTGTACTTCTTCGATACGCATTCAAGGATAGCAGTGAGGGAATCTGGTTACATACCAGAGCTGATGGAGGACTTTTCAACACTGCCCGCCTCCGAGCCAAGACCAAAACGACGGATGTCCTAATTCGAGAGCTACTATTTGCGGATGATGCGGCACTAACAGCACATACAGAATCTGGTTTGCAACAACTCGTGTCAAGCTTCTCCAATGCCTGCAAAGAATTTGGTCTGCAAATCAGCTTGAAAAAGACAAACATCATGGCCCAAGACACTCGACCTCCTCCTACCATAAATATCGATAATGAAAACTTGGAGGTTGTGGACAGCTTCACCTACTTGGGATCCAAGGTCTCCAATACACTGTCCATTGAAGAAGAAATAAACAGCAGAATTGGCAAGGCAGCCGCAACAATGGCTAAACTAAATAAGCGGGTCTGGCAAAACACCAAGCTAACGGAGAAAACCAAACTGTGCGTCTATCGAGCCTGTGTCATCAGTACACTACTATATGGGAGCGAGACATGGACCACTTATACATCACAAGAGCGTAAGCTTAACAGCTTCCATTTGAGATGCTTGCGCCGCATCCTTGGTATTAAATGGCAAGACAAAGTGCCTAATAGTGAGGTCCTAACGCGTGCCAATACCCAAAGCATGTTCTCAATTCTTAGTGAAAGACGCCTGAGGTGGCTAGGACATGTCAAAAGAATGAGCCCCGGCCGCATCCCGAAGGACCTCCTATATGGTGAACTTGCTTCAGGAAAGAGGAAAACAGGTCGCCCACGCTTGCGATTTAAAGATGTCTGTCAAAGGGACATGAAAGCAGCCAAAATACATACAAGTGACTGGGAGTGTAAGGCAGAAGACCGATCTACGTGGCGCACAGTTGTCAAAGAGGGCGTCATAGTAGCCGAGGAGCGAAGAATGGAGGAGGCTGCAGACAGAAGAGCTAGGAGAAAGGCCAAAACATTTGGAAGCACAGAACTCGTGTGTAAAAACTGTGGCAAAGACTGTCACTCAAGGATAGGACTGCACAGCCACTCGAGAAAATGCAACCCAACCCAACGGTGATGCACCATCGTCTCGCGAGACGGAAGGATGCCGATGATGATACCTCAGAGGCGTAATTAGGTGAGTGCGGGGGCGGATCAAGCCAGGTGACAGCATCTCAAGGGGTGACGTCAACAGGTAAAATTATGTATGTGTCTTGTATATGGCACTGATAAACTCGGAGTAGGTCTGTTTAGTAAGTTTTGAGTATAATAGGTGACACCATGACCTACCACGCTGGGTGGCACCAATCCTAGTGACGCCTCTGATGTACTTTTAATTACCCGACCCCACACCACACACACGCTGCTTCGCTTAAATCGAAGTATGACGACCGTGATGCCATGGCAGCTTTCTTTGTTGTTATAGCACGTCCTTTAAAAAGCTTTACAATTAAAATTCTATAGCTATACCTAACCCAAACCCTAAAAACTTCCATTTTTTTATTTTCCTTTTAGAATTTATAGAAATTTCTTTTCCAGCTTCCGGTGGTGTCGTGACGTCATGGTCGAAGCCGCTGTTTCACCTGTTTCCAGACCAGGAAGTACACCATCCTGTTGAACTCCTTGACCACCCTCTCGTACGTATTGTTGACCACACACATGAGCTCGTGCTGGAGGTCTGGCAGCGTCTCGCGAGCCCACCAGTCAAGGTGGGTGTACATGATGTGGAGCAGCCTGAGCTTCTGGTGGGACGGGACGACCCTGGCTGTCCGCTTCATCACCCCTCTCCCTCCGTCTACCACCTCGCTTACCTCGAATCCGACCTGGGAGGGGGAGATATAGAAACATAGATGACGTAGTTTGGGTTACTCTATGTTTTATGTTAATCAAATTATCAGTTGATTGCGCAAGTCACTTTTTTGATGGGAAGTGGAGGGAAGAGCAATGAGGGGAATCTATCCTACATGGGGTATGGTATCACCAGGACTGAGCATAATGCTATTAATACTTAATAGGTCTTCCCGAGAAACTCTGCAAGCAACTATATCCCCCACCACATGGGAACTAATTAAATGACCTCTCCTACTGGAAAGTTTCTACCCTCTCCGTAGGCCTTGCGGGAACTCTGTCGAAAATGCTAACCTCACGTATTTCGAGGGGGGATTTCCCTACATCGACTCGCTACAACCTCGGCGCCACACCGGCTCAGCAAACAATTCTATTATATTATTCAAGAACTTGCGATAGACGGGTGAGGGGGGATCATCGAAGTGACAAACCTTAATCCATAAAGATCTTGATTTGATTGATGTACGTGTTTAATGTGTAAAACGATGTGGAAAGTAAGGTTTAAATTAATTGGTTTAAGGCATAGCGTTGTTGAGTCGAATAAATGGCTGGAGAAACCCCGCCAGCCAAAACTTGCAACCCCAGTTTTCCAAGCACCAAAAATTGTCAAGGTAATCCTCACCACACCCCTTACCCTTTTCAATGCTCTCAAAATCGTGGCTCCTCCGACACCCCTACTTAAATCCCGACCCTTGCCCCTGAAGCCCAAAAATTACCCCGCCTCAACACCACCCCAAGTGACGACGCCCCCAGCTCCAAGGGAGACGACGCCACCACCTCCCAGGATGACGAAACCCTCCTTACCACCAACACGTTTACTTCAGCCAGCACCGGGTAACACATGGAATTGTTGAGCCCCTTGTAGACCTCGCCGATCACCTCCAGGTACTTGAAGTCGTCGGCCCTGACTCTCCTCAGGACCAGGTTCTTTAACTTGGAACTCGTGATGTCCTGGCGGACTGCGTGTCTGAAGGGGGTGTTGAAAAAAAGATAGAGGTAAGGGAGGAATTAGAAATCAAATATCTATTCTCGTAAATATTTATATGCCCGTAGATCTTTCAATTTGGTGGATTAACTCTTCATTTTACGCTTCATCATAAGAAATACTACCTACGACAAATGGTCAATAATACCGGCACATATTTAAAAAAATTCACTACAGATTCTTCTTCTTCAGCACATTACTGCGTCCTACGTTATTATAAAAATGCACAGACTCAGACCATGCACCTCAACGGCCAAACATATTCTGGCGCTCTAACCACCCTAAATTCCTCACCCTAACGGGCGAGTCCACATGACCAGAGGTGCGAACTTGGGAATCAAAGAACATTGGAACTGCGATCGAGGCTTTGAAGACGGGAGCTGTAAGTAAGATGAAAGGAGCCGACAATTAAGAAGGGTCAAAGCAGAGGAAAGGGGGGATTAGTGACCATTGCGGGTTACGTCAAAGCAACCCACCCCGTCTTACCTATGGGTGGTACGATTGACAGTTGACTTTCGGACGGTTGGGATTGGGAGTCTGGGGGCGGAGCCTGGAATGGACGAACGCTCGGACTGAGACTGGCAGACGCACACACAGGTAGAGGGACAGACGTTGGGCCACACACATGGACGGATAGATGTAACCTTAGGTAGAGAATGATAGTAAAAAAAAAGGAAATAAAGAGATATTGTAGTTGTTCTTAGTTGTTCTTGAGTCGTTGCGTTGGTGTTTAAAATGTAACCAAGTGTGTGCAGATGGAGAACTATAGTGCAAGTGCATAGAGACAATTAACCTGAGAGTAAACCAGGAGCTTCACAATATTTAAGTGGTACTTTTATTTAAATTTGCGCGTTTTGATGTGACTTCAAATGTGTGACACCCTCGTCCCCCACATGTGTGATGTCAATTGAGGACTCCCCTAATTTGCGGAAAATTGGAGACCGCCCCGGGCGGCAAGAGCCCTAGCTACACCACTGGGGCGATGCTAACACATCGTAAAGTAAACAAAATTTGAAAACTGTAGCTGACGATCAATCCGTCCACCTTATTTGTCAGCTAGTGTTTAATTAATAGTATCATCCTTTATGTGCTGTCAACCCCCCAGAAGACAATCAACTCATCCAATGTCCCTTCTTTTCCCGAACTTTCCGTGCCAGGATCGGCCTTGTCAGCCATCGGCGCACACATAGGCCAAACCAGTCTCAGCAACTCTCGGATGACTAGAGTGGTCCTCGTCGATTCGACGGATGAACGAACGAACGCTTTGTATACTATTAACGGGGTCAATTTCATCTCTTCGAAAAATTCCATACAAACTTGGGAGCACGTTAGAAATTCAAATTTTTCTGGGCAATTAATGTTTGGGTCGATTGGTCGAGTCACGACATATGATGTTGATCGCCCGTCTCCCGTCACTTCAATGGACGCTACGATATGGGTGTCAAGGACCTGGCAGTCACTGCTATTGTCTCGTGCACAAACACAACCACGCGTGTCCAGATTGAAAAACAGATTAATAGAAAATCACGGTACACTCGCCCCACATGGGATGAAAGTTGTCTTTTCTCTGACCATCTAGCCGTTTGCCCGTCCACTCTCTGCTTTCCTATAAAAATGTGCTCTGTCATCTCTCAGTTTCACTATTTTGGATACTTTGGATTTCACCGCAGCTACGTTTCTTCATTTTATTTTTTATTTTCGTTTTATTTGTGTATAGTATGTTCGTTGAAAAAGACTCTTTGCCGAAACGTTCGCTGTTTTGTTACGTCCGATCAGGCTAACCCTTACCTTGTTTACGTCTTTTCCATTTAATTTTTCATAGGCCTGATCGCAGTCCTACCCCTAATTTTGTTATCGCCATACCGGAGAAGTGTTACTATATTCTTGTGATGGCAAACGCGATACTTTTGGGTACTGAAAGCATAGTTCATTGGTTTTATCAATTTTTATTAACTCACTTGTCCTAGGTTTATTTTAGGACATATATATTTCTAATGTATTAATGCCGAATTTTCCTTTTCAGTGCCTTTAACATTAGCGTGATAATAAAAAACATTCAAACGTTAAAACGGTTAAAAGCGATTTCATTGTATGTCTAGACAGCGTTAAAATGTAAAGTTTCTATCGTATGCACGATGACAGTAATATGATAAAATGTACGATAAAACTTATTCTTTCACCTCTTTAGAACGCACTGCAAAAATCTAAGGTTAAAAATCTCAAGATGTCAATTTTTTAAAATTTTGTGCTATTTAAAACGCCCTTAGGTAATGTCTTGTGATTTATCTCTGCATATTTAAGTACAGCATTGGAAAGTGAAAAGATTTTTAGATGACCCCCCCCCCCTCAAAAAAAAACAAACAAAAAAAACAAACAAAAAACAAAAAAAAAAAAAACAACCTCAGTTGTTTATGAAGCTTAAAATTTACAAATATTTAACTGATATATTTGTAACTCTATATTTTTCAGCTGTGCTTCTCAATTGGTCGCAATCTTTCAGAGCCTCTGACAACATCGTGTCAGTAACATTTGATAAGACTACAACGACATGTGGTCCTCAGCGTCTGTCACCGGGCTGGTTGGACAGGTCAAAAATATCATGTGCTATCAAATGTACTAAAATATGATTGGAACGTTTCACAAGATATAAAACTAATCATACATCAAACACAAAATCATCCCATTTCATCTAGTCTCATCAATTTTTCCCTCCACCATTTCAAATGCGTATATTGACTTGAAGAAGGATAAAAGAAATTATTTAAACAAACAATAACACACAACTGAGTTAGTTAAGGGTATGTGATGTTTAAATCAATGACACGGCCTCTAAATATAATGCTGTTAATGTTTAAAATGTACCTTAAGTCTCAGAAAACTTAGCCGTTTAGTCAATGTTCCCTCCAAGGTTCGTTGGTCAGTTTGTAAAGTAATAAACTCCGGTTAAAAATTGCACTGAATCCATTTTTTGCATTATTTGAAAACTGCAAACATATATACTATTATTAGGGCTGTTATCGATTAATGTAAATTTTATCGTTAACTTTTGAAATATTACCGAATAATTAATCGATAATTTGATTAAAGCTGAAAATAAGATTATGACGTCATTAAACTGAAAATTTCAAAAAAGCCCATAATTTAAGTATTTAATTTAAAAAATATATTATTAGTTGTGGAAGATATATTTAAATATCAGTAGTTCAATTTAATATCAATGAATTAAAATTTTGAAATAGTTAATTAAGTGAAAATAACGTTAGTTTTTTTAAATATTATTTTCCTTATATAAACTGCTTATTTTAGAGTTTGCACTTTAACAATCTTTTTTTAATGGAGAAGTTTGTACGTGAAGAAAAAACTATTATCAATTATTAATTATTAATTATTTTTTAATAAATTGTTTACTATTTCCCTTTGGTTTTAATCGCTATTTATCGATTAAAATAATTTGAATCGATATTTTTTACCGATTAATCGAGAATTTTAATAGTTAATTTCTGCAGCCTTCATTATTGTTATTTTATACTTATCTAAATTTGCTGCGATGTAATTCTAAACTGATGTGCGCAGACATTCAGATATCTTCATGGCCACGTAGCTTAGAGGGAACATTGCGTCTGATGCCTCTCTGTAAACGTGCAATGATTCGTTTTAAATAAAAACATTCTATTTGAAATTTCGCCACCAAGGTACACTACCGGATGTCGTAGTTTCCTGTACAACAATCTCACCAAACTGTGTACACCGGCCGGTGATATCAATTACCTAAATCCACAAGCTACTGCTACAGAAGACGATCTCTATTATCAGACTAGTCACCCGTTCAGGTAAGAAACATTTACCTATTTGCTAAACAAGCTATAGCCTAAGGCCCCCAACCTCTATTGCACTGACATAGAATATGTGGAAATCAAAAGGGCCCTCATATTTCAAAAAGCTTAGGGCCCAATCAATTCTAAATCCAGCATTGAAACGGAATCAATTAGAAATTGTGTCATAAATTTTGATTGATTTTTAATCGATCTAATTAATTTTAATTGATTAAAAGTTTTAACGATTAATCGAGTACTTAATCGTTAATTTCTGCAGCCCATAAATATGTAGTAGTGTGCACACCCACACCGCGCCGCACCACGTGCATCGCACCGAGATGTACTGGTATGAAAGGAAGGGGAGAGAGAGTGACGGCTGAGTGTGCCATAGGATGTTTACTTTGGTGTTAAAATAAAAGCTGTTTAACTATAAAAGCACTGCTTTAGTCCCACATTATAAAACCTGTTTTACTTAGCCACAACTCGGCTACATTTTTGGTGCTGCGAGCACAGTGAGGATAGTTTGTGCTAAATAATGAAGGGTTTGAAATTCTTACGCCATGAAACAAGTAGAGCCGTTACAGTTCACAAGACTACCCAAGCTACAAAAGTTCACAGGTGACGGCGGAGCGGAGCAATTCGTTAAAGAGGTACGTCTGCTATTACAGCTACAGCCTGTGCCTCCAGCCTCAGCTGTCACCTGGATCCTGGGTGCCCTGGAGGGGCGTGCCCGACAGGACATCCTAGATCGGGCGCCGTCAGACATCAACACCCCCGATAAACTGCTGCAAATCATAATGGATAAATGGGGTGAGCAGAGGGATGCAAGCACTCTTAAAGCAGCGTTCTACCGACGTCAACAAGCCCTTGACGAGAAAGTTGATGACTACGCGGAGGCGTTAAATCGTCTGTTCGAACTGGCGAACTCTGCACGACCAGGTATTTTGGCGGACGACATGCTCCGAGATACCTTCATTCAAGGTCTTCAGCCAACCGACCTACGTCGTGATGTAAGGGCATACGCCAGATTACACGCTGGCAGCTCTTTCGATGACATCCTAAAGGAGGCCCAACGTTGCGGGAGAGAGGATTCCTCCGATGCCGCCACCACAGCACAGCTCATAGCATCTCCGCCTCCAGACCCCACCCAGCTGACAACACAACTAATGACCTACATAGATCATCAAGTTGCAGCACTATGGGGAAGGTACCAGCAATCTACGCTACAAGCCAGAGATGATTATGATCCCAGGCTACCTGATTCTCCACCACCACACAGACATGCCACGTCAAGTCAGCGGAAATCCCGGCGCCGAAAAGAGGTATGTCTTTGGTGTAATAGAAAAGGACACGTTGAGGTTGACTGTCGTGCGAAGTGGAGGTACGTCGCTCACCACAATGGTTCACTTCCATTTCGGAAAAGTCCATGTCTACCTGGATACCAGGAGGTTAAGACCAAGTCAGCCAAAGGAGCTGCACAGGTCATGCCAGTCCAACGTATGCCAAGCGTCAGTGCAACAACACTCTCCGTGACAGCGTCCCCGTCTTCCCAGCGTAAATACGATAGGGACTTGGTGACCAGGTACAACACATCCGACTGGCAGCACACCACACGGAAGCAACATCGTGTGAACAGCAACAGGTCCTCTCATACACCGAGGCCCAGTGAGTACACGCCCTGTGCTACTGTCGGCCGCGGCGAGTTCAGTGAACGGCCGATCAAGTGCCGTAACCCTTTGACTCGTCGGGATTTTAACAGTGGCTCTCAAATTCAAGAGATCCCACTACGCAACAAGTCAACCCAACGGGTTGATGGCTTTAAGCGACGATTCCCCACAGGGGAGGGCTGTAAGGCCAAGCTTGTGCCTGCGCCATCAGCTGTCAACGTCACAGAAAGCTACAGAGATTCTCACACAGGCCCTATCCGACCTCCGAGACATCAATACCGGCCTACAAAGGATCCCCTGACGGCAAAGAAACATAACAACTCTACACCAGCTAGCACTGTGTTGAAAGAGCCTGTCACGGCCAAATGGGATCAATATATAGAGGACTTGGGACACGTACCCAAAGGTCAAACGTGTGACCACAACCCACCATGACCACGCGCCCAAGGACACGATCATTCATCAGATAGACAACAAACCAGAGGGCACGGTGCCACCAGAAGACCTTGGCTATGACACTGACCACGCAACAGGTGGACAGGTCACAGTAGGGATAAGGCAGCCTCCTCAAGCCAAGCCACGAAGATCCCGCATGCTGCAGTCTTTAAACAAGGACATGATACCATAACGGTATCTTAACATTGACTTTTAGATTTGTCTTCAGTTCTTATATTGATGTTCTTTAAAACTATGTTAGATACATATACATGTCAAAACATATAATTTAGTGCCCTCTACCTATGATTTTATACACATATTGGTTTTGTCTCTAGGTACTACTCTTATCAATAAATGCAGTGACAAATGTATAACTATTATTAATTTAACTATTATAAATTTTAGTTGTAGTTTACGCCAGCGAGGGCGCTGGGATTCAATGGCCGGGGCTGAATGTAGTAGTGTGCACACCCACACCGCGCCGCACCCCGTGCATCGCACCGAGATGCACTGATATGAAAGGAAGGGGACAGAGAGTGACGGTTGAGTGTGCCATAGGATGTTTACTTTGGTGTTAAAATAAAAGCTGTTTATCTATAAAAGCACTGCTTTATTCCCACATTATAAAACGTGTTTTACTTAGCCACCACTAGGCTACAAATATATATATAACATTTGTGATTCTTTGTTGCATATTCCTCCTAATTTTTCCCTAGTGTCTTCTGGTCCACAACCTCGACTGTGAACGTCGTGTACTTCATAGCTGCAGTCAATTACACAACAGCCGAGTCGGCCTGCCAGCGCCTGAACTCTCGCAGCTTCGTGACGGACACAATATATAATTTAAGGCTCTTGCGGGTCATTATGACACCGCCACAATACACCTGGATTGGTCTGGACGACAGGGCAGTGGAGGTCACGTATGTGAGGACAAACAGCAGTCTGACGATTGATCGAACAAAAAAATTGCCATATTTGACTCGAACCTACCTGATAATGGATATGGCTCAAACAAGATTGCGTGGCAGTTAGGCAAGACTCACTCAAATTGGATGACCTAGAGTGTGTGAGCGACATTGATTATACTTTTGAAAGGCCAGAAGTTTGATAAAGGTTTTTGTTTCTTTTGTTTATTTTAGACCCACGATCATCATGCTAATCATTTTGGCGTCGGAAAAGTTGATGCGCTGCATACACACCATGAAGACATTACTTGTAGCGATGTTCACGGGATTAAACTAATAATACTTCAAATGCAGACATCAGTTTAACCACCCTAAGTATTCTTATTTATAACTAAAAATACCGTTTTTTTATCAAACCACACTGAATATATAGTTTCATGTACATAGACAATATCATTTTTTGGTCAAAGTCCATTATTTTTTATTGATTGTGTCCTCTGATTTAGAAAATTAAAAACCATTACACAAGCCACTTTTAGATCACTGTTAAAACCAGATGCTTTATTGCAAATAAACGCATTTCAGACTTCTATTTCACTTTCATATTACGTAAGTAAATGAAGAAAAAAATCCATCCCAGAGGAATAGAGCAAATTATTATATTTTTCTTATTGAAAAAACAGCGCAGCAAACAACACATTGCATTTAAACTCTGGTAGCCTTCAGCGATTAAGAATATTTCAGATATACTCCAGAATAAAAGGGGAAAAGCTTACACAACTACTAATGCCATTGTCTGTGTCATGAAGCCCCAACATGTCAGATGTATTCTGCCAACGGATAGAGTTATCTAATCTGAAATTAGAAATATACATTATAAATATAAATAACAGTGAAATCAAGAAAATAAAATATTTAGTGGAATATGTAAATGAATCAATGACACGGTGAATTAGTGAGAAATAATCAACAAGAACTTAAATTAAATTTACTTAAGTATTCCAAATACTTCTGGACTGCACTAAAGACTTTATGTTCAATTTTAATTAATTAAACAACCTTTTTTAACGATAAACGTAGCTTATGTGTGTCACACTATCATGTATGTGGATGTTAGGATATAAATGTTATTGAATGCATTGATACTTTTATCTATGTTATTACTTTCATGTAAAGCGCTGTAAGCTCAGTTTCTTATTGGGTACAGTGCAATATAAATTATCAATTTATTATTATTATTATTCAATTAGTACATAGAATATCATGGTAAAAATAATTTATTAAAGATTAAGATTATTTATTTTAAAACAAACAAAATACAGTAGCACCCACTTACCTCCAGCTCGCTTAGCTCGACCACCCTATTATGTCGACGTTTTTTTTTATTGGAACCGCCAAATTCTCTATTTGTCTTAGCATTTTCTCATCGTTAAATTCGATTTTTTAAAGTCGCCAAAACCTCATAACACGAGCAAAAAAAGGGTCAAATTTGCCACTTAACATCGGTTATCTGAATCCCCATGACCAATCGCCAATTTTTAAAATGTTAGCTTAGATTTTTGTCTCAACATGGTCTGCTGGTGACGTCACAGCCCACTTGCGTTTTGCTCTCAGTGCTGTGTTGCTTTTGGTACTATGGCAATGCCCATCAAGGCCACGAAAAAAAGCTTGCGACGTGTGCTGGTGACGTCACAGCCCTCTCGCGTTGAGACCTGCGTTGCTAAATTTAATGTTACTTATCGTTGCCATTCACCATCTCACTTCCGTATTTTCGCGCGTCTTATATAAAGTTTTACGATTGGTTACGTTTATGCTAGCTAACCAATAAAATTGATCGTTCAATAACAGTTCACGCACTCTTGTTGATCTTGTCTAACAGATAACATCCTGTAGCTATTCTGTTGTTTTATTTTTCATTCTAAAAATGTCTGGAGGAGCTAAGAGAAAACTGGAAAATCAGTCATTAGAGAAAAAGTATGATATCATACTGCAGCTAGAAAAAGGAAAAAAAAACGGTAGACCTTAGTCGTCAGCATGGCATTCCAGCAAACACCATTTCAGGATGGAAAAAGAAGGCCGACGTGATAAAGCAAATGTACGAGAAATCAATCTTTGATCCAGCAAGAAAAAGACATAGACTGGCTGAGCGCAAAGATGTCGACGATGCCGTGTTTCAATGGTTCACAAAAACACGAGCAACAAACCTTCCCATCAATGGTCCCTTGCTGATATAGAAGGCTGACATCCTTGCTGCAAAGCTAGGACACGCTGGCTTTAAAGCAAGTCAAGGGTGGCTCTATCGTATCAAAAAGAGGCACAACGTTATCTTCAAAGTAATTTGTGGAGAGAGCGCTGCGGTTCAACAGGAACAAGTGGCTTCATGGCTGAAGACTCAAATGCGCACAATTTTGGATACCTATGAGAGTCGGAACATTTTTAATGCTGATAAAACTGGGGTGCTTTGGAAATGCCTTCCAGACAAGACTATGGCATTTCGTTGGGAGGCTTGTCACGGTGGAAAAAAGTCGAAGGACCGACTTACAGAGCTAGTTGCTGCTAACATGGATTGAAGCCAAAAACTCCCGCTCTACGTTATAGGAAAGTGTAAATATCCCAGATGCTTAAAGCAGACCAACGTTCACCCATGTGATTACGATGGCCAGCCAAGCGCCTGGATCACAGGAGATCTATTCAGTGCATTGGTGAAAAAGTGGGACAGGACTTTCCAAGCAGAGGAAAGGAAGGTGACACTGATTGTGGACAACTGTAGAGCTCATCCAGATGTTACTGGTCTCAAGGCAATTAAGATCTTTTAGGATATTACTGATGATGAGTTTCAGACACAGTGTCGTGCAGCCGCAGAAGAACAAGCGGAAGTGGCAGAAAAATCAAGCCTTACAGATGCTACCTTGGAAGAGGCGGCACAGGAGTTAGCCATCACTGTCCAGGAATTCCGAGATTACATAGAAATCGACAAAGACTTCGTTACTGATGGCGTGATTCCCGATGAAGACATTCTCAAGTGTGCAGACAGCACAGGTTAGCACATCTGCATGCGACAATGACAAAGAAGATGAAGAAGATGCGGAGGAAGATTGGGAACCTATTCCCTCAGCTGGTGAGGTAGTATAAAGTCTACAGAGAATTCGACGGTATGGTTCTTTTGTAGGAGATAAAACTGTTTTAGAAAGCATAAATATTACTGAAGTTTTTGTTTTTAAGCAGACGATTAAAGGCAAAAAGCAAAAAAAAAAACAAAACAAAAAAAACAAAAAAAAACAAAAAAAAAACAAAGCATTATACATTTTTAAAGAAACAAAAGTAACTGCATTTATACGATACGTTTCAGAGATGTGTTGGAGAATAATAAAAGTTTTTTTTATCGATAATCGACGTTGGTTTGTATTTTAAATTTGTAAATTTCTGCTTTCAGTTGGTGCACATGTACCCTTTGTTGTTAGCAAAGATGTATGTACAATTTTATAGCATGCCGATAGCTTCATCAAACAAATAACGGCAATGCTGTTGTGTTTAAAAAAAAACTCCAAATACACGTACATGGTTATTATCATTTATTAACGCTAGTGATGGGACGATACCAAAATAATAGGCTGCTTACGGTAAACAAGGCTCCCCAGATTTTAAAATATATAATATAACAGACTAGAGTCAGTTTACCCACCCCCACTCTCAATCTCCCACACCATTAATGTTGGTTAGTCTTTTAGCATCAAGTTACCGAAGGAATTGTAAGCTGAGGGGGTCGTATGGAATAATAAAATGTACCGTGTGCAAGCTTGTTGTCATTGGCAACTATTCATCCTTCAACCTCATAGTGACCATTACATGCACTGTACTATTGCTTTGTTCTCATTGTCTCATTCATAACAATTGGCCGTGTGCAAAAGCCATTTAACTATTGGTTAGAATTAATTAAAATATGTCAAAGTTGAAGGTTCAAAAGGAGTACCTAATTTATTTGTGTACGTTTATATAGAGAAGAGTTCGTTTTGTCATCAGTCATATATAGGTCACGATACACCATTATTTGTGTAGCTTGTAAGTAAAATTAAGCAAGTGGCCTCGAAGGCACAGTATGGCTCAATCTGGGAATCCCCGCAAAACGGCGTTATATTTAAACTTAAAAGGTCTTTTAAAACGAACGGTCTTAACAACCTTAAGAAAGAGTGAAGAAATAGGGTCCCGATATTCCGATACGATTCTGATTAATCGTCCCATCACTAATTAATGCACAACACGTACATAAAGAAATTTAAAGCTCATGTTAATATTTTGCCGCCATATTGGTTTTCGCTTTAACACGATCATCGGTTATGTCGATGCCATTTTTCATACCCCAACGCCGTCGACTTAAGCGGTTTCGACTGTACAAAGAAAAAAAAAGAAATAACAAAATTTATAGTTCATAAATATTATTTAAAAATCGGTTATTCGTGCTATTCTTTGTGAGAAGTAGAAGTTTACTAAAACCTATGTATGTGATACAGGTTGTCGCCTGGTTTAGAGAATTCCTGTACGCTATATATATAAAAAGGAACAATTTTCTATTACTAAAACTTCAAAAAAAGATGACGTAGACAGAATTTTAGATATTGCAGTAACTGGCATTCAATGGCAACCCTCTCCCCGAAATTTTGGAAATAAATTAATGAAATGATTTGTAACGTTGGCTCCATATGGATCAAACCAAGTTCACAATTTTACGTTACAGTGTAATATTTTTGCAGTTTTTTAAAATGTAAATTTTCTAGTCCCTTTTTAAGTCCTTTATATTAACTCGTGCCGTCTGCTTGCCAAAAACACTTTGGATCGATTTTTAGCCCACTTCTTTGTAAGCTAGCGAGCTGAAATTTTTCATGCAAACTTGTGCCGATAATAAAAATGATGTATCAAAATTTCAAATAGATCGAATGTACTGTCATTATATTAATAACTGTTTAGATTATCTCTATTTCTCTCTGTCTAGCATATTAATTTTTCTGTTAGTGTAGCGGTGCCTATGATTGAGAATTATATTAAACGACCTTCTTTAACACGTTCCTGTGGCACTGCGCGGTGAGTATTATATTGACAATACTTATATATATATATATATATATATATATTTCCGATTTGTAAATGTAAATGCTAGTAATTGCTGGTCTCTACTATGTTAATTATGTTTACATAAACCTTTTCACGTGATTAAATCACAGTTATTTAGCAAGCAGATTGTAGTAGTTTTTTTCCTATAAATTTTAAATCCTTTATACATGTGACATAACTAAAATTTGGGATTTCAAGATTGTCGTGCAATGCTTATTATAATGAACATTCTTTTAGTTATGTCTTGTATATAAATGGTTTATTATCAAAATGTTTTTTTACGGGTTTGTTTGTTAATATCCTTTTAATTTGTTACGTATTTGTGCCCGTCTTTTTCGTTTTTTTAAAATCTCTATTTAACAATTTTGCTTCGTATGGTACTTAAGGGCCTTCCATAAATGACATCACGCTCCTAGGGATATTTCGATATTATAGTGCTGCATTAAACTATATACATACTAAAATGACAGTTAAGTGATTTGAAACAGGCTCATTTTCAAATTTAAAATAAGGTTTATAGGTGAGGGGGGGTCAAAGCTTTGTGACGTCATATTGGAGTAGTCGGTCTAAGTTTTTTGCCGAATTGTGACGAGGGGGGGGGGAAATTGCCAAAATCGCGAAATGTCATGTATGGACGGCACCTTAATATATAATGTACTTTTAATTTAATTACTGGTGTTTGTTTGTACTTATGGAATAATTCTTACATGACTATGTACTATGTATCTATCTGTTATTTAAGCTTTAATTTATTTTATCTTGTTTTTAGCGCATTTTCGAGATGTCGAAATCGCTATTGCCCCCGTTTTGTCCGTCTGTCTGTCATCACCATGATCACAGGATCCATAAGTCCTAGACCCATGATGTATATATGTTTTTTGTATGTCCTGACCTGCCATTGGTGCATCAACACTCTGTTACTCGATCCGTTAAAAAACCCCGTTAAAACTACCAAAAAACTTTGCGAATCAAGAGTTAACACTGGCACAAGGAACGGGCGCCATTGCCGGAAGTCGAATTCATAGTTTTTCAAGCATTCAAGAGTGGTGTGAAATCGTGCAAAAGAATTAATTAGTGTTTTTTTTTAGTTGACGTCATTAAAATATGTCTAAAAGTTTAGAGAGTTTTACTTCATCATTTGTGGTGACTTGTAGTTAGGATAAAGAGAAAATAATTTTTTTTTTTAAATGTAAAGAAATGACTTTTAAATTAAACAAAAGTATTAGGTTTTTTTTTTTTTGTTGTTGACGTCATTAGAATATGTGTAAAAGTTTAGAGAGTTTTTGTGTAGACGGTTGTTGTGGCAAAGTGGGACGCCATTAGGTTTGTTTTTTAAAGCAGTGTCGAAATTTCTTGTGTAATAGGAATTTTATGAATCTTGGAACAAGCGGTTCAGATACAATTATCTAAAACATATGTTGTAAATCTGTCCGTCCGTCCGTCTGTCATCACCCTAGATCTCAGCATCCAACAAAGTATCTGATGTAATTTCGATTATTCATTTTGGAAATTTTGTAAGTTAGGGATGATAAATTTTTTCCATTACGCAATCTACAGGTAGCTAAAAAAAAACAAAACAAAAAATATATAGAAATGCCACCAAAAAATTCACTTACATTAAACGCTGAAAATCGTAAAAAAGCAGGTCAAATTGAAGCACGAAGAGAAGCAAATCGAATCGCTCAACAAATTCGTCGTCAAAACCTACTCATTCGTATGAGAGAACAAAACCGAGATACAACAGCACGTCGAATAACTTGACAGGATCTACAAGTAAGAGCTGCAGAACAACAACAAGATACTGCGGCACGTAGAGTAACACGTCAAAATCTACAAGTAAGAGCTGCAGAACAACAACAAAATACTGCGGCACGTAGGGCAACACGTCAAGAACCAACCGAATGGGAACGAGCAGTTGCTGAATATGAGCAACAAATTCAAGACGGCCAAATGCATCGTTGCTACAGTTGTGATCGTTTATGGTTCAAAAAACAACTCCACAAGAGGACAAGAGCGCAACTAAAAACTTCAAAATATACAGATGAGTACATTAATGTACTTGTACTTGAAGAACTGCACAAAAATTTAGAGTACTGGTTTTGCAACACATGCATTGTCAGTGTTCGAAAAAAATCGTTTCCTCGTCTGAACATTCAGAATTCGGGAATTAAATTTCCCGATGTACCTGATGTAGTCAAGAATTTGACAAGTTTAGCAGAAAGGTGTGTGGCTCTTCGTATTCCGTTTATGAAGATCATCACATTAGGCTGTGATCGTCAATATGGCATAAAATCAGGTGTTGTCAATGTTCCAATAGATGTGAGAAAAACAATCCAAGCAATACCAGCACATCCAAATGCAAGCGGTGTTATTGAAGTGACGTGGATGAGAAGTATGCGATTTAAGAACTACTACATGAAAGCGCGAGTAAACCGTGCATCAATTTGGAATGCTGCAGTAGCTTTGTGCCTAAAAACACTCTACAAAGCTGAAGGAGTAGTGCTTGACAACAATTTCAATGCCAACAATCCAGAAGAGATTGAAATTGATTCGGCTGAAGGACAAGAAGAACAAATGGATGTAGACGAAGCGAATGTTCCACAAATTGACGAAAAGGACATAGAGTTGTTGGAGATTCGTGCACAGAACGAGAACTACATTCCAGAAGAGACAATGCTAGATTCAGCTGAAGGCATTCAATTTGCTCCAGGTGAAGACCAAACTCCACTACCTATCCTTATGGATAAGTACTGTGAAGAGATGGCTTTCCCAACAATTTGGGGAGGAGAGCCAAGACGATGCAATGAAAACGTCAAGCTGTCATTTGAAGATCACGTTTCTTCAGAAATTCGTCGTTTTGATCGTCGTGCTGTTAAACCAGAGCATCTTTTGTTTCTTTACAAAAAAGCAATGATTAAACAGCTTTTGAGTAAAGTGAACATCGTCTTCCGTAAAGCAGCGGTATATATGAATGTAACAGCACAGCAAGCAATCAATCGAGATTTCATAAACGATGCTGTTGCGAAGGACAACGTTTACCGTTTCATGAACTCGATTACTGGTTCACCTGCCTATTGGGAGCAACAAAAAAAGAACGTGCTTGGAATGGTGAGACAATTTGGAATTTTTTCACTTTTCATCACACTGACAGCAGCAGAGACGCATTGGAAGGAATTGCTCAAAATTTTGAAAATTGTTGTCGACAAACAAGAGCCTTCAGACGAAGAGCTGAACGACATGGCATTTGAAGAGAAATCGCGTTTGATTAGTTCAGACCCAGTTACGTGTGCATTGTACTTTGATCATCGAGTCAAGTCATTGATGGCAACTTGGAAAGCAAGAGATGGGCCTTTTGGAATTTATAAAATCGCTCATTACTACTACCGAGTAGAGTTTCAGCATCGTGGCTCACCACATATTCACATGGTTGTGTGGTTGAAAGATGCACCAAGGTACAATCCATACGAAGAAGGAAATACCTCAATGATCATTGAGTTCATCGATCAATTGATGACCACAGAAGACAATGAAGAAATGGCAGATCTAGTCAAATATCAAATGCATAAATGTTCATTTACCTGCAAGAGAATGGTAAATGGACAGCAAATTTGCCGTTTTGGATCACCATTCCCTCCAATGGATCAGACTGTCATTCTGGAACCTCTTCCAAAAAACCACTTCAGAAATATGACGAATGTTCAAAAGGATAAGATATTTGGAATCAACACGAAGCTGCAAAACCTTTTGACGACTAGTGCCAGGACGAATGGAAGTTTTGAAGATCTGCTTACAAAACTAGAGTGTACAAGAGACGAATACATCACAGCAATCAGAAGTACGATCAACAGAACAAAATTCTTTTTGAAGCGGTTACCAAAAGATTGCCTTGTGACTGGGTATAACAAAAAGATTCTGTCTTTGATGCGAAGTAACATGGACATCCAATTCGTAACTGAAGCCTATGCATGTGTTGGCTACATCGTCGATTACATCAACAAATCAAGTCGAGGATTATCACGTTTGCTCCGTCAATGTGTTGAAGATTATAATCGAGGAAATCATTCTCTTCGAGAAAAGCTCAACAAATNATTACTACTACCGAGTAGAGTTTCAGCATCGTGGCTCACCACATATTCACATGGTTGTGTGGTTGAAAGATGCACCAAGGTACAATCCATACGAAGAAGGAAATACCTCAATGATCATTGAGTTCATCGATCAATTGATGACCACAGAAGACAATGAAGAAATGGCAGATCTAGTCAAATATCAAATGCATAAATGTTCATTTACCTGCAAGAGAATGGTAAATGGACAGCAAATTTGCCGTTTTGGATCACCATTCCCTCCAATGGATCAGACTGTCATTCTGGAACCTCTTCCAAAAAACCACTTCAGAAATATGACGAATGTTCAAAAGGATAAGATATTTGGAATCAACACGAAGCTGCAAAACCTTTTGACGACTAGTGCCAGGACGAATGGAAGTTTTGAAGATCTGCTTACAAAACTAGAGTGTACAAGAGACGAATACATCACAGCAATCAGAAGTACGATCAACAGAACAAAATTCTTTTTGAAGCGGTTACCAAAAGATTGCCTTGTGACTGGGTATAACAAAAAGATTCTGTCTTTGATGCGAAGTAACATGGACATCCAATTCGTAACTGAAGCCTATGCATGTGTTGGCTACATCGTCGATTACATCAACAAATCAAGTCGAGGATTATCACGTTTGCTCCGTCAATGTGTTGAAGATTATAATCGAGGAAATCATTCTCTTCGAGAAAAGCTCAACAAATTAGCAAACATAATGTATAATTCGTCTGAAATTTGTGCACAAGAAGCTGTCTGGGCTCGACTTCGATTGCCAATGTCATATGGCACATCAACGGTCGAGTTCATTAATACATCGCCAATTGAAAATCGACAACACATGCTTAAGTCCAAAGCCGAATTAGAAAGAATTTACGCAGAAAATCCAAACAGCACCGACATCCTGACAAAAGGTCAAGTTGAAAGGTATACAGAAAGACCAAATCAGTTAAATGACTTGTGTCTAGCTGATTTCGTTGCAAACTGGACTATAAAAGGAAAAGGTGCAGTAGATCCTTTGCAAGATGAGGAAGAAGCAGACGCTGTAGAACAAGAAAATGTAGATCGACGAAGAACAACAAAACTGAAGCTTCTAGACGGGACAGAAATAAGTGAAAGAAGAGAGTCAAAAGTCATCCGGTACAGAAGATACAACAAAGAAAACGACCCTGACAATTATTTTCGAGAGATGATATTACTGTTTCTTCCATTCCGAGATGAAAAGGCTGAAGTTGAAGATGTCAATAAAGAGGAAGTGTTCCTTGCAAATAGAGAGGTCATCGAGAGAAACTACAAAAAATATAATGAGTCAGACCTCGATTTCAATGAAATTTGCAACGAATTGGAGAAAGAGAGAAGAGTGCAAAATAATGAACAAGAAGAAGGTGAACAAAACGAACAAGCTGACGAAGAAGGAAGGCCTGACGAAGAAATCGAAGAATTTGTCAACGTCTTCGATTATGATGACACAGTTATTCAACCAAACATCGTATTTGAGTTCGGTGAGCAAGAGTGGACAGCAGAGCAAGTTCGAAAGTATGTTGTTCCAGACCAAATGCTGACTGATGAATTTTTGACATTGTGTGACAGATGCAATGAAAAACAGCGTGACTACCAAATGGAAATACGACATCATTTCCTCAACAAAGATTTACCATTTTATCACTTTGTAAGTGGTAAAGCAGGTGTTGGAAAAAGTCATCTGATAAAAACAATTTATCAAGATGTACTCAGAATTTTGAGGAAGGATGCAGGAAATGCCGAAGGTGTTAAAGTACTTTTGGTAGCTTACACAGAAAAAAGCTGCACACAACATTGGAGGAATGACAGCACATGGTGCTTTTGCATTAAATGCAGGTGCAGGTCAATCAAGAGTGACAGAACTCTCTGCAGACAATTTTAAACACACTTGCTGCACAACTTTACCAATTGAAACTCATCATCATTGATGAAATTTCAATGCTATCATCCAACCTATTTGACCAAATTCATCGCACATTGACAAAAGTTTTCCGAACTCACAACACAGACAAAATCTTCGGAGGTGTTTCAGTTATCGTTGTTGGCGACTTCAATCAATTAGCACCAATTGGTAGTTACGTTTTCGAAGCGAGATCAGATCCAATTGCACGAATAGTGGGAAATCAAATTTGGCCACGCTTCAAATACTTTGAACTAGATGAAGTGATGCGACAAAAAGACGACAAGCTCTTTGCTGAAGTACTAAACCGTTTGGCAGTTGGACAAATGACAGAAGAAGACAAGCAAATGTTCCGAGATCGACAATTTTCCGAAGATCCAATTGAAGTTGAGAGATCAAATAGAGCGATTAAGTTGCTACCTCCAGAAGGAAAACAAGCGATCCGTCTTTTCCCATATAACGCTGAAGTGGGTGCTTTCAACGAGGAACGAATTCGAAGACACAAAGCTACAAATCCAGATGTACTTGCAATCAAATTTACAGCTATGGACACGTTGATTGGTAGAGTCACACCAAGACAATCCAATCAAGCACTTCACTTGCTGGAGAACAAGAAAACAAATGACACAGCTGGCTTACCAAAATCACTCGAATTAGTCGTGGGTATTCGTTACATGGTGTCCACAAACATTGACGTCAGTGATGGGTTGTTCAACGGCGCATCCGGAATTTTAAGAATGGCAGAAGTTTTTCAACGAAAAGTAAACTCTGTCTACATAGAGTTTGACGATCTAAAGATTGGATTGAAAGCTCGAGCAGCACGAAAAGCATTCATGGATGCACACAATATTTCCCAGAATTGGACTCCAATTGCAAGGACAAAAAAAGTTTTTAACGTCCTTCAAAGTGGAAGTGTACAAGTTTGCAGAGAGCAGTACCCCCTAGTGGTCGCCGAAGGAATTACTTGTCACAAGAGTCAAGGTCAGTCCATGGAGCGTGTAGCAGTTCACTTAGGTGCTAGAAGCTTGCAACGCAAACTGGTGTATGTTGCCTGTTCTCGTGCAACCTCCCTGAACGGTCTCTATCTCATTGGAGAATTAAGAGACCCGAAACCACCAACCAGAAAAGACTTCCAGGTGGATACTGAAATTCAGCGTTTGAAAACAAGTTGTTTACTTACACCACGGTTCAAGATGCTCAGAGATCAATCAGCAGACATACAACTTGTGTCATTCAACGTACAGTCTCTACACAAACACGCAATCAGTATAAGAGCAGACCAAGTGTACACAGTCAGCAACGTTTTATGCTTTCAAGAAATTTGGATGAACAACACCGATGATGCCGAAATTCCAAATATGGTTGAAGTCGTCAGAAATCCTAGCACAATCAGAAAAGCAGAGGGAACCATCATCTACACAAATATCAATTCGGGATTGATGACATCACAACAAAAATCGATAAAACAAGAGTCTGGTCAACATCAACACATCGAAGCAACATCGTGTATGGTTGATGACATTGTCGTTATCAACATATACAAAAATCCAGCAACAAACAATCGGTTTTTCAAAGATTTCATCAATGAAAACTTTGCAGCACAACTCAATCAACCAAACGTCATCATTTGTGGTGACTTCAATCAAGATCTTAGCGGCCCAGGGGCAGAAATTGAAAACTTTTTCGAAACAAGCTTCAACATGCAGCTACTTTCACCAAGATTGGCAACCACGATCTATCAAACAACAATTGACGGAGTATTTGGGCGATTGGCTATTTACAATTTAGAATGTTTCATTTATGAGTCCTATTTCAGTGATCACAAACCACTTGTAGTTAGATTAAAGAGAAAATAAAAAATTATAAAATGTAAAGAAATGACTTTTAAATAATTTTTTTTTCAGGTTTATTCATTACACAAGAAAATTCATAAATATATGTCTAAAATCTAAACACAATTAGTGATAACTACATAATGCTAATATCTAACATAAGTACTGATACACAATACGAAAATGCGCTAACACGTCCTGAGTCCAAAAAGGGACCAGGCTTAACATGATTTTTTTATTTAACTGATTTTTAATTGCATTTTTTGTTTGAAGCTAATGGGAAGCTCCTTTTTTTCGGTTGTTTTTACCCAGTGGGGTGAATAATGTCCCAGCTATGCCTAGAACATATTATGTTTTGAGAAAAGTGCTTTGCATCGGTAAAATAATCTAATACATAAAGCTGAAAGTTTGTCTGTCTGTTACCAATACGATTCCACACCTTTGGACCTAGGGTGCTGAAATTTTGCGTGATACCACTGTTTGACCAAGTAAAGTTCATAGGCTATTTTTCAACCCCAAATGACCATCCCAGGGGTCAGGGGGGCTAATTATTTTTCTTTTTTCTTATATGAGCTATACAAAAAATGAAAATGACTAATTATACTATTTAAGGTGTAGGTGAAAGCATAAAAACTTGGGGTAGTTGTTAATTACACTACTGCAATGGAAACATGCAAAAACAATATTTAAATTATTGATTATAGGGTACTGGGGCCCAAATGAAGTTTTTTTTCCTTATATTTAAAACTAACTCATCACTATCCAACTCTCCGTGTAGGTAGAAGCATGACACCTTGGTAAATTGTTGAGTAGTCTCTCGGAACGATTATTCTAGAAATCACACTCACGGAACCCGGGGGCCCAAAAAAATATTTTTTAAATTCTGAAAATCGCTACTTATCCAATTTCCCGTGAAGATAGAAACATGAAAGTTTGGGATGTTGTTCAGTACACTCCCGCGATGATAAAATGTAAAAAAAATAATTAAAGTATCACTCAGTGGGGTCCGGGGGCCCAAATGTATTTTTTTCATATATAAAAATTGACTCATCACTAATTCTCTGACGTCCCGTGTAGGTAGAAGCATGAAACTTTGCAAAGTTGTGGAATAGCCTAATGTTACAATAATTGGGGGGTAAAAAATTTAATTAACACTCATGGGGGCCGGGGGCCCCAAAATGTTTTCCCTTACATTGACTATATAAAATATGAAAGTCACTAATTCTCCGACTTTATGTATTTTCTATTATATAAGAACTGATTCATCATTAATTCTCTGATTTTCCGTGTAGGTAGAAGCATGAAACTTTGCAAAACTGTTGAGTAGCCTATTATAACAATAACTGGTGGGAGAGAATGTTTAAATTCACTCCCATGGGGGCCGGGGGTTAAAAAATGTTTTTTTTTCCTTACATGGACTATGTAAAATATAAAAGGCACTAATTATGCTATTGCCCGTGTAGTTAAAAGCATGAAACTTTGGGAAGTTGTTGAGTACACTTCTACGATGGTAACAAATGAATATATATTTAAATTATCACTTCCTGTGGGAGTGGGCCCAAATAAGTTTTTTTTTCCATATATGAGATTTATAAAAACTGAAAATCACTAATTCTCCTATTTCACGTTTAGGTAAAAACATGAAAATTTAGCTAGTTGTTTATTATACTGCCACAATTGTAACAAGTAAAAACAAAATTTAAATTTTGACATACTGAGGGCCTTAGGCCCAAATGTATTTTTTCGTATATAATATAAAATGAAACGACTCATCACTAATTCTCTGACTTCTGGTGTAAGTAGAAACATGAAACTTTGCAAAGTTTTTGGGTAGCCTATTACAACATTTTTTGATTGGGAAAAAATTTAAGTCACACTCATGGGAGCCAGGGGCCCCAAAATGTTTTTTCCTTACATTGACTATATAAAATATGAAAATCACCCATTCTCCGATTTTCCGTGTATGTAGAAGCATGAAACTTTGAAAAGTTGTTAAGTAGCCTATTGTAACAATCATTGGCGGAAAAGAATTATTGAATTCACACTCATTCGGGCCGGGTGCCAAAAATGCTTTTTCCTTACATGGACTATATAAACTATTAAAATCACTAATTATCCTATTTCCCGCGTAGGCAGAAGAATGAAACTTTGATATGTTGTTGAATAGGCTCTGGACGATTACTGGAATTTTTTTTAAAAAAAGATTTTTTTTCATAGGGGCTTGGGGCTCCAAATAGTGTTTTTCCTTTTGCTGAAAATTGCTATTTTTCCATTTTCCTTTGTAGGTAGGAACATGTAAATTTGGGAAGTTGTTGAGTACACTCCCTCGATGGTAACAAGCAAAGGATATTTAAATTATCACTCATTGGGAGCCAAAGGCCCAAATGTATTTTTTCTTATATAAAACAGACTCATCACTAATTTACCATGTATTTAGAAGCATGAAACTTTAGGGAAACTGTTGAGTGCACTCCCATGCTGGTAACAAGAAAAAATATTGAAATTTCCACTCACTGGGAGCTGGGGGGGGGGGCAATCTTTTTAAATAAAAAGTTAATCATCACAAATTCCCGAACTTCCAGGGCAGGCAGACGCATGAAGTTTTGGGATGGTAGCAGGCAAACGTATCACTCCATTGTAGTTTTTCTTTTAGATTATATTAGCTAAATTACAAATAATTTTTTTTGGATACTGTGTAAATGTATTTCTACAAGTCTTGGAAGATAAAAACTTGATGGCTTATATTAAAATTCGTTAGGTCATTAAAATTAGATTTTAAAAATCTTTTGTAGCCCTAGGTCCCTTATATCTTTTTCGTTAACATTTAAGATATTTCAACCAATCGAGTACATTCGATTTTTTAAAACAAATTATAACTAACAATTACATTTATCATGATCTAAATGAAATAAGCTGTTGCTTTGAAATATACACTTTACACCCATAGGGCCCCCAAACCTTATTTAGTTTTTTAAAAGAAGTTTTAATAGAAAAAAATTCTTGTAGGCTGGGGTCCCATATGCAATTTTTTAACATTAGTTATATAAAAGGTAATTTAAAAATTGTCTACTGAGTAAATTGATTAATTATTGACCATAAGTGCTTTGAAAAAATAACAAAATTTCCAATGGGGTAATAACTTCTAACGTCTGTTCCAATAGTGTTTAATTTATTTATTTAGTATATCCATCATGATCCAGATAGAAATCAAGGGGGTTTTGAAATAGTTTTTACCGGCTCAAAGCCAGAAATTCTTGCCAGAACGGCCCAAACAACTGCTTATATCTTCTTATATCTGAGAAATACAGACGCTCCTTCTATGCAGAAGATAATTGCGTCCACAGACCATGAGAGATGATCTGTTGCCAAGTGATACAGCGGTCACAGGCAACGGCTGTAAGGGTTCCACGCATTACCCCAGCCGCCTAACCATTGTCTAGTTAGGTACCCATTCGGAGCTGGGTGACTCGGGGACTCCTCAGGCCCGATGAACAAATTATCACCTTCGTGTGGATTCGAGCTCTTGAACGTCGGTATGACGTCGAGAGCGCTACCACTCGGCCACCACGTCCCACCACTGCAGCACTATGCAAACTCAAAAACATCTGGCAAAACAAGAAGCTCTACCTGAGATCAAAGATTCGACTAATGCGCTCTTTGGCGATGTCAGTCTTCCTTTATGGTTGTGAGGCTTGGACGCTCACAGCAGACCTCCAAAAAAGAATTAGTGCGCTTGAGATTATATTTTTTCGAAAGGTATTAAACATCTCCTACACGGCGCACATTACGAACGAAGCTGTCCGCGACAAAATAAGTGCTGTCATTGGCCCTTACGAGGACCTTCTCACCTCAATTAAAAAGAGGAAACTACGATGGTATGGACAGATGTCATGATCTGGAGGTCTCTTCAAGACGATATTGCAAGGCACAGTCCAGGGAAGAAGGAAAAGAGGCAGACCAAGGAAGAGTTGGGGGGACAATATCAAAGAGTGGACCAGCCTTTCATTTAGCGATTCCCAGAAGGCAGCTCAGAACCGTGACACTTGGCATGAGATAGTGAGCAGCTCAAAATGGTGCCCCAACGACCCAGCGTCGGGTTAAGGGACAGTTGAGTTCGGTTTGGTTTACCGGTTCTAAACGCTAGCTGAAATCATACATTACTGCTGCAAAGAGCGTGTAATTAGCTAGTTATAAATAAGAATAAATGTTACGTATGCAGCAATCTTCCCCCTGTTGCCGTCCATAAATTACGTCACGCTATTTTTGACAATTTTTAACTCTTCCTTCCCCCAGTCACAAACTGTCACAAATCTCGGAACCCCCCCCCCCCACTAAAGTACGTCACGCTTTCATAAAAAATATTTTTTAAACAAAATAATTAAAATTTAACATAAAACAAAGTGACCCCACACATGGCGGACACCCCCTCCTCCCTGTCACAAACGGTCACACTTTCTTTCACCCCTCCTCCTCTTGAGCTGACGTACTTTATGGACGGCCCCTCTAGGGTTAGTTGGTCCGTGCACAGCATCCATTATTCGTGCAATACTTTACAAATTTTGCTGCGCAGAAATTCTAATCCGGAGTGCGGCATCTTTCAAATATCTAGGCTTGTCCATAGGAAGGTTTTTCTCATGGGGATAGGATGAGACAAGCATAAATTGATATCGGATGGGATGGGACAGTGAAATTATCTCAAGAGAGTGAAACATTTAAACATAATTGATAGAAGTGTTTGTTTTCTTCCTGGCACTCAGCAAATCTTGTTTTGCACAACAATTTACGTGCCTTCCGTATGATTGAAGACTTGTTTCTATGACGTTTTTCATCGAGGCTTCGCGTCTTGTTTGTTAAAAAACATGTAGGTTTCTTGTAATTTGTCAATAATATTATGCACATCTGGAATTCTGCACGAATGCGTGGTTTCTAGGTTTTAAAGCAGCAGTGGCTGCAGCTGTGTATGTATGCCGCCAAAGAACACGCACTTGAACTTCTGAGGCAGCGTCCGACATTAGATTAGACACCATCATAGCACTGGCCCCTCATATTCTATCATTTTATCCCAAAATCTCTTTAAATATGTCAAGATCTATTTATTACCAAAATGGCATGAATTCACAAAATGGGGTTCATTCGAAATGCTTACGCCATGATTTTAGGAACATAGCGATTCGACTGTATTTATGCTTTATACTTCATTACATTATTCCACTAAAATTTAAAAAAAGTAAATGGAAAAGACGAAAACAGGGTTAGGGTTAACCTGAAAGGACGTAATTAAATAGAGGACGTTTCGGAAAAGAGCAATACACAAATAAAAAGAATTTAAAAATTAAAAATTTAGTTTCGGTAAAATCCAAAGAGTCAATAAAGTTTAAAAATTGGAATTGGAGCCATGACGATTTCCGGTTTTAGATATAATATTTCAAAATTTTACAACTTATAGAAATGTTTAATAAAATTGCCTTTTTTTTAGTATTACAGATGATATTGGTGCCTGGGTTATTTCTAGGTAGGCTATATTTCAAATAGTTTTTTTAATGACATCAGTTTTATTATCATCTTTTTAATGTAATTTTATAATGTAAAGGCATTAGTTTTCATTTTTTATGTCATTTATGTTGTTTTTTTGCCAACGAAAAAGACATATGAATATGACTAACGACAAAACGAACTGTCGTTTTTAAAAATTGACCCAAATAAATTATGAACTCCTTTTAAACATTCGATTTTGACTTACAGTAATAATTGTTAATTTTATTTGTAACCAATAGTTAAATAAATTTTTTACATGGACAACTTTTATGAATGTAACAATGACAACAAAGCAATAGTAGTAGTAATAATATTAGAGTGAAAATGGGGTTGAAGGATGCATGGAATGGTTTCCTGTGACAAGTCTGCACGAGGTAAATTTTATTATTCTATAAGCCACAATTTATTTTACATTCTTGCCATTGTGCGCAAATCGTTGCTTAATGATTTTCATGTACCGCTTTACGGTATAATTTTAATTATTGGCCGGCATCACAAAGTATAGTTTAGCAACATCGGCCAATATATTTATAATCGGTAGACCAATATTAAAGTAAATTTAGATTTTAAAATAAATACACACACAAATACTCAAATACACACACCCATATATATGTGGGACGCGGTGGTCGTGTGATAGCGTGCTCGACTATCATATCGATGGTCATGAGTTCGAATCCACGAGAAATCCTTATGATTTTACCCAGGCCATAATGGTTTCCTAACTAAATAATAGTTATTATGCGTGGAACCCCTTTTAGCCCTGGCCTGCAACTGCTAAATCACTGTGGAAGGAGCGTCTAAATATCTTTGATTGGTATTAAACTAAGGTTTATATTTCCGAATATATATTTGTATTAGAGTTAGATTCAAGCATATCGTTAGTGTTTAAGGTTAAGTTAATCGATAAAATTGCAATTTAAATTAAAGAAATGTATATTAAAAATAGTTTGAATTTTTTAACAATTAAAAAAAAGTTGTTTTTTTTAACCACACACTTCTCCCGGGTATTATTGTAAAAATAAACACTTGGGATAAAAAAGATGATCTTTATGTATTTGTTCATCGTCCAAAAATTTCTATATACCTGTTTTACTTTGATATTTTTAAAATTAATTTGAAATTTGCATTCACGTGCCTTACCTATAATGCGTTACTTTTATTACTCTCTATGTTTTAAAAATTTAGCTTAACTAAAACTTGTGATATGTTAATTACAAATCCTAATTCTTTTTAAAAATATTTTTAAAAATTTTAAAAAATATAATTGTAATAAGTTTTCAAATATATTTTTTACAACTCATTGGACATTTATGTGACATGTCTTGAAATAACACGTGAGAAATAAGACTTAGCAATATTTTCCATTGTTTATATGCAGTTATGCAGTTTTTTCCATCATACGCATAACTTTGATGTCGTTTTTTGTGTGGCTTTTAAAATCTTATTTTTTTAGAATATTATTATTGTAAAAGATTTCTTTAATACAGGAGAAATAACTCAAACCAAAAAGGTCAATTGCCTGTTTTTGTTGCTTCCCTTGAATTTTTTTGTTTAATAACAACATACATTATATTCTAATCTGCAATCAAAATTATCGATTAATTCATCGGCAATTTTTCGAAAGTTAACGATTAAATTTTAATTGATCGATTACAGCCCTAATTTTAAGTAATAAAAACGGAAATGAAACTATGCATCAACTTTACTTTGACTGTTTTTGACAGAAATGTGTAAGTAATAAGTAATTAATGAAAACTTTTGCAACACAAAATCTTTAAGAATATTTGCTATCTTCATCTCTAGAAGAAAAAAGTTTGTTCCCAGCTATTGCGTTCCAGCGAACATCCTAGTACCCTGATCTTTGTCTATATAATAGCACTAATCTTTTGTATTGCTTTTTTTTTAGATAACTGTGGTAAAGAGAACGATGGGCTCAAACGTTGTGTCGATGTCTCAAAGGTACTGAATATATATTATATTGTCTTAGGGTGTCCTTAAATGACGTCACGCACCTGGGGGGGGGGGAGAGAAGGGTCTTACTTTTGTGACGATGCGTGACGTTGGGGAGGGAGGGGGGTTGAAGAAATGTGACGTCACATCGAAAGGGTAACTAAATAAAACGTACACTGAAATAATTCGTCACTTAAACTTATTTAATGACTTTTTTAGTTCAGTGCTTCTCAAAGTGCCGGTCGATAGGCAATCAGCTATGAAAATTAAATATAATTATAATTCTTAAGTTTGAGAACTCACAAGAGGACATATGAAATTATTACCCTGCGTCGTTTGTTGTTGACATCAAAGCGTTTGTGATGTTACCGTATTTTCGTTTGGTTCACTCGCGACAAGAGTCTACAAACTATTTTTTTGGTCGATCCCCCCCCCCTTGAAACTGCAGCTGGTGAGTTTTAAAAACAGGTGAAGTGTCTTAAAAAGATATGAATAGGATTATCTGTACATATTTGAGGTCAAAACGACACGAAATATCCATTTGCGTGTGGGTAAGGGGCGAGGGGAATCTATTTCATACAATTATAAAACGTTTTAAGTTTTATATAATTTTTTGATTTTTTTCCCTTCAAACACCTCCGACTTTTCTAAAGATAATAATAAATGTGTCCATATAAAATTAAACAAGAGTAATCATTAACTTTATTGAATGCATCAAATTCTCGACATCGCAATTCGAGAGGAGCGCAAAAAAAAACACTTTCTTTTGAACTCAGTTTAAAGACATTAATTTTAAATTTGACAAAAAGGATACTTGATACAGTCCAGCCATGTTGATTAAGATTATTGTCACTTTTGTCAATATAAATGAAAGTAGTTTGGATTTAGATGTCTTCGTATAGTACGTAAATAAGAAATCTACATAGATGACAAATTTAACAAATGCATTTTCTGGAAGGAACCGGTTCGATAGTGGGCGTATGTTCCAAGCGTACACGTACACATGACGTATTTGAATATATCTAGTGGTGTGTAGAGGATGTTATATGTCATAAATGAGTCTGCATTACCCCACCAAACAATACCATTTTGACCACATACGAGGTAATTTACCCCTGTTCGCAGACCTCTTTCTTGCGGGATGCCCGTCAGTAAATTGATGGATTTTAAAAAAACATTTAAAATATATTATTTTTAAATATGAATGGAAAAAAAAACAACTTGTGATCTTTGGAGTTAAAAGTTATGATAATCTTGGATATTTTAATTATGTCATAGTATTTTTTCAGTCCTCAACTTGTAAGAATTACTGTATTTTGCGAGGTACAAGATGACCCCCTACTTTTTTGCACAAATGTGGGGTTCGTACCTTATTGGCCATTTTCCTCTTCCCCCGCATACCTAATAATTTTTAGAAAACATGAGATGTGATATGATAAATTTAGATCAAATACCTTTAAAAACTCTCATTAGACGGTCGAAATTAATTTGATGATTTTCTTGTATCTAAATATTCTAGGTCTATCAGCAATGCAACGAGCCTTGTAATATCAAAAGTCACATTAGCGAGCTTAGTCGCGAAGGTTAATCACGTCAAATGTTTTTTTTTTTTTTTTTTACATTACCTCTGCGTTGCTCATGAGCTGTCTTCCTATGTTCTGGCAACTAAACATTTTTTTTTAAAAATGTAATATATAAAACAAGCCGAATTCATATTTAATTTTATAGGGCTTTAAGCTGTGTAGGGTCTCATTTTGCAATCAAATCAGTCCAGAGAAAATCATGTCAAAAAGGGAAAAGAATGCAATGGTACCTAATGAAAAGGAAAAATTCTTACCGGTCGTCTGATACGAAAAAGTTTGAGAATCACTGTCTTACATTTTATTTAATGTCTTTTACATAGCTTCAAGGGTGTTACAATATTCCTATGTAGACCAACACTAAATAAATAAATACTCAAATGACAAAAAAGTGTTTTGAAAAATACTTATTTCCAAAAAGAAAATAGTGTTGTTTTTTTTTTTTTTTTTTTTGTGTGGAGGGTGGTCAAAGTTTTGTGACGTACTTTTGGAGGGGGGGGGGTCTACGATTTTGTGACGACGCATGACGTAGGGTGGAAGGGGGTACAAAATCGGCTAAAATCGCGTGACGTCATTTATGGACGGCCCCTTATTGCAGTTGCAAAATAATAAATTAAAATAAATATTAGTCATTAGTTTTTATTTCTCAGTTCCGTCATGAATACCTGGTAAATAAATCCCATTAAAAATATAAGCGTAATATTCAGTATTATTTCTATTATGAAAAATATGAGATATCAATTTTTAAGTGGTACATTAAATGTTTTAATATTAACCCAGTTGACCCAGAACGGCATATCCGCCATGTTCACATGTGAAATTGAGGCTATTACTTAAGTATTTCTTACGATTATTGCTCAAGGTTCATCCTTCAACAAAGAAATGTCGGCTGAAGCGAAGTATGTCGCCGTGCCGTCACGACGCTAATACCGCTTGTTGGAAAAGAGAGTTCTATAAATTCTAAAAGTAAAGGGATTTTCAAAAATGGAAGGTTTTAGGATTTTGGTTAGGTATAGCTATAAAATTTTATTTTTAAAGCTTTTTAAAGAACGTGCTATAACAACAAAGATGGCCGCCAGTAAAGATCGTGACTTCACGGTCAACATACTTTGTTTTTAACGAAATGTCTAATGTCTCGAGCTAACCTTAATTATTTTCAAAAGTTAAAGGTATACATAGGTTAGAACTTTCAAAGGTTTTTACTCAATGTTATATAGTAAGGTCATCTATATTCACAACATAAGGATTACTTCGACAGTTGTCACCAGAGATGACTTCTTTCTAGTGCAATCTAAATAGGTTACTTTTAAGGGAATGAGAATCATTCTCGTCTAAATTTTGAGGAAATTAATTCAGTTTTGCCGGATTTTTTAAAGGAAATAAAATCTCTTTATGAGATGGTCGTGGACTGGCAGAGGATTAGACATTTATATTAATTCCTCATTGAGATGTTAAGAAAGCAGATCGCAATGGCGCTAGGAGTAACAGCAAGCGAAGTGTTATGATTTATTCCTATGTGAGATTTAGATTCAGAGATTAAAAAATATCATGTACTATTAATGAAATAAGATCACAAATTCTGCTTTTGTCACTATTATTTTTATGTGGTTAAGTTTGTAAAGATATTACCACACGAATCTTTAAACTATTGGTGATGTTTATTAGTATAGCTATTAATCGTGAACTTGAAAATAAAAGTTATGTGTAGAGTTATTAATAATAGACCATGTGTGGCTGCTTTTATATATATATATATATATAACAGACCATGTTTAGGCCAGACAAGATGTAAATGATCTGGAATACGAAAACCGATTTTATTAATAAGCACTAGAAATGAGAGGAGCAAACAGGTTCTGTACATACCATCCACACAATATCAAAGCAAAGAAATCTTTTTATTTGTTTATAAACCACACCATCCTCCTCGTTGACCTGTGATTGACAACATATTTTCTGCCCACCCCTCATTGTATTTAGAAGGGACAAACACCTGCGTGATCCCCTTTGCGCCTCACCTTTCAATCTGGGAACTTTACTATGCGACAGACTTTGGTGTAGGACATGTCCTTTTGTTACTCTGTGGATGACCTAGCCTTAGCTAGGGGGTTATTTAAGATTAGGGATTGCTTTATTTGCCCTTGCCGCTATGTCTAGACCAGTGTGTGTAAGAGCTGCTCTTTAAATATATAGGTGAGACAGGTAAGTTAATTTCTGGTATATCTGAGCATATTCCTGCAAGTGCAAACAGTGTCCTGTCTTCCGACACTTCAATTTTCAATGGACGATACCATATGGGCGTCGATGATCTGACTGTCACCGCCATGGTCTCCTCCACAAACACACCCAGGAGGGTCAGTCTGAAGAATAGACTAATCCAAGAGTAGGGGACTCTCGCAGCACATGGGATGAATGTTGTGTTTGCACTGACCACCTTATAGTTTTGCAACTACCACTCTTCCATTTCCTATATAAGCTCCCTCTACTCTAATCCTACTTAGCTTTTAATGACTCTTTGGATTTCTCCCCAGCTAAGTTCGTATTTTTCATTTCTTTATATTCGTTTTATTTATGTATTGTTTGTTCGGTGAGGAAGCATCTTTGCGGAAATGTTCTCTGAATTGTTAAGTCCTTTCAGGCTCAGTCATACCCTGATTACCTGTTGTCTAGTTACGTGAAATCACACCACGAATGGCAGAAAATTTTAAAGGATCAATTTTAGGAGCCAGCGCAGCAATAAAATATTATTATTAATTAAATCCCATAGTTTATCATTTGAGTAGCAATAGCATAAAAGGAATCATCATCATCATTTATCCTTTGGACTCCTTGTGGAGCATAGGGCCTTTGTCAAAGCTCGCCACTGTGCACGGTCCCCTGCCAGTCGTTTCAATTCCACCAGCTCTTTCCAGTACTTCCAGCCTCATCTAACATGCTCCGTATCCATGTACGCTTGGGTCTTCCTCGTTGGCGTTTGCCCTGGAGGTTCCAATCTAAGGCCTGCCTTCCCCTTTCTGTTATCTTTCCGAACGGTGTGTCCAATCCATCTCAATTGCCTTTCTATGATTGTTGTTCTGCTGTCCTTTGTCTACACCTCTCCCTTAGTTTGGAGTTTTAGAACTTGTCGTACCATTTTATTTTCAGAATATTTCTGAGGCATCTGTTAACAAAGGTTTGGAGTCTATATTTAGTTTTTTTTTCTGTCGTTCACCATGTTTCGGATCCATAAAGTAGGACCATTTTAACGTTAGTGTTAAAGATCCTACCAGACCTGTTTCAGATTGGCAAATGCCTTTCGCGCCAAATATATTCTTCGTTGGATGTCCTTATCTGGTCCCCTGATACAGTGCAGAGATAAGTGGAGACAAGTCGCTGTGGCACACAGGTGAACACGGGACAAGTGAACACTAGAGAGACACGAGGCTTACGAATGCCCTTGGTCAGTTGGTTGGACTGGAGGGCTGATATAAGGTAGCTAAGATACACGGAGTTGTAGTGCTTGATACATGATAATAAAGATTGCTTTAGTACAAGGACTTGTGTAAATTTACCGTACGCCAGTAGGTGTGTGAGCCTCGACCAGAACCCCTAGAAAACGAAACTTGACAGCCTCCAATACCAGCTCATCATTAAATGTGTAGAAGTTTGTAAACATCTCTCCGTTTTCATTCATGTTGCCCAGTCCATGTGTGCCAATTACCTTCTCTTTCTATTTGTTGCCATTGCCAACTTTAGCATTCATATCGCCCATGACGACCAGTTTGTCTCTTTTCGATATTTTATCCATAATACTTTGAAGTTTTTCATAGAAAGCAACTTTGTCTTCCTCTGGTGCAAGGTTTGTTGGGGCATAGCACATAATAATATGGACATTTTTGAACATGTACAGGAATTTGGCTCTGATTATTCTTTCTGAAATTGGCTCCCATCCAAAGAGGCTCTTACATGCATCTTTGCTCAGTAGGAGTGCTTCTCCATTTTCATGGGTGTCTTCCTCATTTTCTTTTCAAGAAAAGAGCTGGATTTTACCTGATTGAAGTCTAGTTTCTCCAAATGTGTTCCACCCTACTTTACTTAGTCCCAGAATTTGTAGTTTGTACCTTACCATCTTTTGGTGACTTGAGCGCATCTGCCTGGTGCTTGTAGTGTTCTGACATTCCATGTTCCCAAGTTGAGAGGTGCCTTATGGATGAGGTGATTTTTCTTTTTCATCGGTTTGAGTAGGGTGATCGGCCTTGTAGGATTCTGTTGACTTTCCCACAAGGCGTCATGAGTCTCTTTGCGGAGCTCTACCCTCACCTCTGACAGTGTTATATGTGTTTGCTTTGTGGAGCTCTACTCTTGCCTCTGACTGTTTTATATGTGTTTGCTTTGCTTTCGGTTTAAGTAACAATCTTCTATTTACATGGCTGGGTTGTTGGCCCTGCGCAAAACGATCTAAGAGGGTTCACTTTCAGCTCTCTGGATAACTGAATTATTTTTGTGTAAGGTTTCCGAGCCATTGTGAATTCCTTCATCTTCTGCAAAGCAGCTGAACTGAAATGAACTGAACTGTCCCTTAACACTACGCTGGGTCGTTGGGGCACCATTATGAGCTGCGCACTATCTCATGCCAAGTGTCACGGCTCTGAGCTGTCTTCTGGAAATCGCTAAATGAAAGGCTGGTCCACTCTTTGATATTGTCCTCCCAACTCTACCTTGGTCTGCCTCTTTTCCTTCTTAACTGGACTTTGCCTTGCAATATCGTCTTGGAGAGACCTCCAGATCTTGTCACGTGTCCGTACCATCGTAGTTTCCTCTTTTTAATTGAGGTGAGAAGGTCCTCGTAAGGGCCAATGACAGCACTTATTTTGTCGCGCACCGCTTCGTTCGTGATATGCGCCGTGTAGGAGATGTTTAATACTTTTTCAAAAACATCTAATCTTTAGCGCACTAATTCTTTTTTGGAGGTCTGCGGTGGGCGTCCAAGCCTCACAACCATAGAGGAAGACTGACATCGCCAGAGAGCGCATTAGACGAATCTTTGATCTCAGGGAGAGCTTCTTGCTTTGCCAGATGTTTTTTAGTTTGCTTAGTGCTGCAGTTGTTTGAGCCGTTCTGGCAAGAATTTCTGGCTTTGAGCCTGCATCGGATATTACAGCCCCTAGATATTTGAAGGTAGGGACCTCCTCGAGTTTTTGCCCGTTTATCCGAATTTCACTTGTGAAATTCTTGTTTGCCATGACCTTGGTCTTTTCTGCATTAATTTCCATGCCATAGGCCTTGGACGTCTTCTCTAGCTTTGCTAGGAATTCATTTAGTTTGCCCTCGCTGCCAGCTAGGCCGTCTATGTCATCGGCGAAGCGTAAGTTAGTTTTAATCCTTCCTCCGATGCTGACCGTTCCGACATAGTTTTCGAGCACATCAGTCATAATTCTTTGAAGGAAGAGGTTGAAGAGGATGGGGGAGAGTAAGCACCCTTGTCTGACACCTACAGTGGTTTTGAACAAATCTCCCAGCTTGCTGTTGTAGAGTACTACGCTGGATGCTTTGTTGTATAGGTTCTTGATCACAGCAATGAGGTTAGCATTAATATTGAACTTGTGCATTGTTGCCCACAGTGCTGCATGCCACACTCTGTCAAACGCCTTTTTAAAGTCTATGAAGACATGAAAGAGGTCTCTCTGGTGTTGCAGATGTTTTTCACAGGGCACTCGCAAGTTGAAGATCTGCTCTGTTGTGCTCCTTCCTGCTCTGAAGCCTGTCTGTTCTTCTGCAATGATCTGCTCTGCTTGTGGTTTTAGTCTGTTTAGTATTACCATGAGCATGACTTTGCTGGGGTGACTGATCAGGCTAATTGTACGGTAGTTCTGACACAATTGTAGAATACCCTTCTTTGGGAGCGTTATAACCAGCGATTGAGTCCAGGCCATTCTCCTGTCTGCCAGATCTTGTTGCACATGCTAGTTAGGATGTTTATTACTGGGTCACCTCCTGCCTGAATCAGTTCACCTGGGATGTTGTCTGCTCCAGCCGATTTCCCCTTTTTCAGCTTTCGCACAGCAAGCTCCACCTCATCACGGAGAATGGAATGCCTGTCTATGTTAGTTAACGTTGGGCAATTGAGCACTGATTCGTCGTCCTTTGAGTCTTCATTGTAAAGCTCAGAACAGTATTCGGTCCATCTTTTTTATTATTTCTTGTTCTTCTGCAATACATTTCTCAGATTTATCTTGAATTGTTGTGATGCGACCTTGCTTGGTGGATGTCAGATCTTTGACAATCTTGTAAGCCTTTTTTGTGTTGTTCCTTAGTAGATTTTCATCGATGTCTGAGCATTGTTGTTCTATCCAGTTTGTTTTTGCTTAATTCATTTCTTTCCTGATCTTTTTATTGATTACTCTGTATTTGGTTGCTCCTTCTGCAGTATTCTTTACGTTATTAAGTTTTCTTCTCTCATCGCATAGCTCTAGGATATAAGTGGAGACCCATGTTTTTTTATGCAAGGCAGCAGTTGACTTTAATTCAGAGTTTTCTCTCCTAGATGATTGCTATCCCTAGCTAACGGCCTCATCTGTCCGGGTTTAGAGTTTAAGCGCTCTATGTTCGCATTCCTTGGGTTTATGGGGCATTTTTTAAAGAGTGTCCTTACCAGGGGATATTCAACCCCATTATCAACGACTGCAAACCAGTTGGTCCACTGCCGCTTATTTAATATTCATTACAAAATTTATTTGTATATTTTGAATTTTAAGTTTTATGTACCTCTAGCTATTTGCCTGCGCTTTGCTGCGGGAAGATGGAGTTTTAGTGATAAATGTATGAGTGCATAAAAAACTATATTTGGTCCCCTGGCGCCCAGCAAGGGATATTTTAAATATTTTTTCACCTGCTGCTATCGTGGAAGTGTTTTTAACAAACCCCCAACTTTTTATGCGTTTACCTATTTAGGAAATATGAAAAATAGTGCTTTTCAATTTGTATATAGCATATATTTAGAAAAAACACGCTTTTGAGGCCCCGGCCCCAATGAGTGTGAATCTTAAAATTATAATACGCCAAATTTCGTCGTGAGAGGGAACCCAACAACTTCCAAAAGTTTTATTTTTTACCTACACGATGAATTGTGTAATTTGTGAGTCAGTTTTTAATATAAGAAAAAGCTATATTTGGGCCCCCGACCCTCAATGAATGGGAATTTACCGTTCTCTTTCAGCAACTTTCATCGGGAGATTGTATTGAACAACTTCCCAAAGTTTCATGCTTCTACCTACATGGGGAAAGGGAGAATTATTGATGTTCAGTTTTTATATAGTTTCACATTAGGAAAAAACTACATTTGCCTCAACCCCTGCCCCCTAGTAAGAGATATTTTAAATATTTTTTCACCTGCTACCATCGTGAAAGTGTAATTATCAATTCCCCAACGTTTCATAAGTCTACTTACTCGAGAAATAGGAGAATTCGTGAATTTCAATTTTTATAAAACTAATATTAGAAAAAAAAGTTTTTTGGGGCCCGGTCCCCATGAATGTGTATTTCAAAATTCTTTTACACCAACATTCGACGTGAAAGGGTACTTAACAATTACCCAAAGTTTTATGCTTCTAACTACATGGACTATTAGTGATAATTCAGTTTTTAATATAAGAAAAATGTATTTGAGCCCCCCGGTCCCCAATCAGAGTGAATTTTAACATTATTTTAGCCAATTTTCGTCGGGAGCTTGTACTCTGAAAATTTAAAAAAAATCAGTCTTCTACCTATATGGGAAATAGGAGAATTATTGATTTTCAATTTTTATATAGCTCATATTATGAAAAAAAAACGTTTTTGGGGTCCCAGCCCCCATTAGTTTGGAAATTTAACTTTCTCTTTTGCCAATTATCATCGGAAGCAAGTAATCAAAAAAATTTTAAAGTTTCATGCTTCTACCTATATGGGAAATAGGATAATTAATGATTTGAATTTGTAAATAGCTCATATAAGGGGGAAAAACTTTTTGGGCGTCCCATAATTTTTGGCCCCCGTACCCCATTTAGTGGGATTTAAACAGTCCCTTTCGCAAATTATAATTGGCAGATTGTACTCAACAGCTTTATAAAATTTCATGCTTCTACTTAAATGGGGTTTGGGAGAATTGTTGATTTTCAGTTTTTAAATTTGGCCCCCCGGAGCCCCAGTAAGAGATATTGTAAATATTATTTCACCTGCTAGCATCATGAAAGTGTAATTATCAACTCTTTAACTTTGCATGAGTCTACCTACTCGGGAAATAGTAGAGTTGTTGATTTTTAATTTTTATATAGCCCATATAATGAAAAAAAAATTTTTGGGGCCCCAGTCTCCATAAGTACGAATTTTAACAATTATTGATTTTTTTATTAGTATTTAGCTTATATAAGAAAAAAAAACGTTTTTGGAGCCCTGGCCCCCATGAGTGTGAACTTCAAATTTCTTTTTCACAAATTTCGTTGTGAGAGGGTACCCAAAAACTTCACAAAGTTTCATGCTTCTACCTACACGGAAAACAGAACAATTAGTGATTTTCAATTTTTATATAGCTCTTATAAAGGAAAAAAGTTTTTGGGGCCCTAGCCCCACATGAGCAAAATTTGTACAATTATGTTTTGCCAATTTTCGTTCTGAGAGGGTACCCAACAACTTCCCAAAGTTTCATGCTTCTACCTGTACCGGAAAAAGGAGAATTAGTGATTTTCACTTTTTATATAGTTCATATAAGTAAAAAACATTTTTGGGGCCCTCGGCCCCCATGAGTTGCAAATTTACCTTTTTCCCTCCAATTATCGTCGGGAGCACGTACTTTAAAAATTTCCAAAATTTCATGCTTCTACCTACACGGGAAATAGGAAAGTTGATGATTTTCAATTTTTATAGAGCTCAAATTAGGAAAAAACAATGTTTGGGCCCCCAGCCCCACATGAGCGAGATTTTAAAAATTCTTTTTTGCCAATTTTTGTAGTGAGAGGATACCCAACAACTTCCCAAAGATTCATGCTTCTACCTACACGCGAAGTTGGAGAATTAGTGATGAATCAGTTAGTGAGTCAGTTAAGGTTTTCCCTTTTATTAATATAGATGTATGGACAACATCCATCTATTTATCCGAATGCCATTCATTGACGTTTTTAAGGGGTGAGGGGCAAGAAAGAAAGAAAAAAAGAGATAGAGAGATAGTTTTCTAATTTTTACTTTTCCACTGTCAAATTTTGTTTTCTAAAAAGGTCTGCTCAACCCATCAAGCATTCATAGAAGAAAAGTTGATGGAGGCCTTACAAGAAATCAAACAAATACACAGTAAGATGACAAGAAAATGTTTAGAAATTCCTTTCCTCGTAATGTATTGGATTTTGTTTCATTTATGGTGACCTCCAGTGACTAGGCATAGAGATGAAGTTAAATAAAAAAAATTTAAACACCATTGTTTCTTATGAAAAAAATTTGAAATGCAATTTTGACTTTTTAATATTTCTTTCTGATTTTAAATCGTGATTTATTTATTTCATACAAAGTCTTCTAATCATTAAACATTTGTGTCCTCTATTTGAATATGTTTTAAGATCAAGTCCTGTATTAAGCTGTTAGAATAGATTATCTTATCTTATCTTATATGTTACAGACGCTCCTTCTGTACAGAAGATTATTGCGTCCTACGTATTTATATGGTTTGTGTTTAGTCCAGTATTCTTACTAGAGTTTTAAAAGATGTTAAAGTGGAGGCTTTCCTGGTTTCTTCAGGCAACCCATTCCACGCCCGAATACCGGGCGGAAAGAAAGAAAACTTGTATGTGTTATTTCTTGCATATATAATAAGGAAGGTGTTTTTAACTTTATGCCTATTTGAGAGTTGCATTAGGTAATCTTTGTGTTGTATTTCTAAATTAGAATTAATTGCCTTATATATAATTACTTATTTACTCTTAGTTCTTCTATCCTCTAGTGTTTCAAGGTTTAATGATTTAACTAACGGTGTTACCCTCCTCAGTTTTGAATATTCTCCAGTAATGAATCTGGCAGCTCTTTTTTGGATTTGTTCTAACTTATCAATATTTTCTTTGGTGGATGGGTCCCATACAGAAGATGCATATTCTAGTATACGTCTCACCAGGGTGAGGTAGCATTTTAGTTTTATATCTTTGTTACATTTGTAAAAGTTTCTTTTTATAAAGCCTAAGGTTTTGTTTGATTTTTAATAACTTCATTGACATGGGGATTCCAAGATAGTTTCTCATTTATTATGACTCCTAAATATTTCGCATCTTTAGTTTGGGTTAGTTCTTTTCCATGAATGAAATATTTTGAATTTTTTTGTTTCTTTTTCTTTGTTACTCTTAGCAGTTGACATTTTTCTGGGTAGAAGGACATACTCCAGTTAGTTTCCCATTTTATTAATTCATCTAAGTCTTTTTGTAAAATTTTGCTATCTTGTTCTGACTTGATTGTTCTATAGATTATACAATAATCAGCAAATAACCTAACTTTAGTTTCTGTTGAGATATTCTTGGGTAAGTCATTTATATAAATTAAAAATAGTAAGGGACCTAGGACAGTTCCTTGTGGAGCTCCTGAGTTAACCTTTATTGGTGTAGATTTAGAACCATTATTTATTACAGTTTGCTCCCTACCAAATAGGAAATCTTGGATCCAGTGATGTAGGGACCTGAGATTCCAAAGTATTTAAGTTTTTCGAGTAAACTAAGGTGGTGAACTTTGTCGAATGCTTTTGAGAAGTCTAGTAATATTGTATCTATTTGATCATTATTATCTAAGCCTTTTTGATAGATCATCTAGTAGGCCTATAAATTGTGTTTCACATGATCTGTTCTTTCTAAAGCCATGTTGGTGTGGGCATAGGGCATTGTATTTGTCAAGGTGGTTAACTATTCTGCTATATATTATGTGTTCCAGTAATTTACATGTGATACTAGTAAGTGATACAGGTCAGTAATTACCAGGGTCGGACTTATCACCTTTCTTAAAGAGTGGCGTCACATAGGCTAATTTCCAATCCTGGGGCACTTTACCCTGGTTTCGAGAGGTTTGAAAAAGAACTACTAGGGTTGGGGACAATTCATTGCTTAATTCGTTTAATAACCTGGCAGGTAATTCATCTGGGCAAGTAGCTTTGTTTATTTTTAAGGTTTTTAGGAGTGAATGTATACCTATCTCATCTACAGTTATGTTACCTATTTCTTCCAATTTATCTAAATTTATTGAAATTTCCTTGTCGTCTGAGGCAGAAAATGATGATGCAAAATATTTGTTAAGGATATTAGCTATATTTTCATTATCATTATAGGTTTTATTATTTGAGACTGTTAGTGTGGCTATACCTAAAGGCTCCATTTTTTTTAGATTTGATGAAGGACCATACGTTTTTTTTTGTCATCTTTAGTTATCACATTGTTTATATAATTATTTTGGAAGTTACGGCTAAGGTTTTGTGTCAGGTGTTTAATTTTTAAGTATTTTTTGTGTATCCTTTCTAAATTGGTAGCCTTAAATTTCTTTTAAAAATTCTTCTTTAGTTTGCAATACTTTTTAAATTTAAAATTGAACCAGCATTTATTAATTCTATTTGAAGTTATTTAAAAACTGTCCCACTAGAACCAATGAAAAATATATATTGAAATGCAAAATATACATTTATAAAGAGTTCAGTCACCCCTCTAGTGCACATATATTTTAAAATTAAACATTGATTTTTATTAAATTTACAGTTTTAATAAAATAATAACAATGTGTCTTTTTGAAATAATTATCTGCCAGGGGGACAACAAGCTATAATGAAATATTTAAATGAATCAACTTTTCAATCAGTAATATGGGTAAGTTTCATTTTTCATCATTTTGTGTATTTTAAATTACTTTATATTAACTTATTAACACATATCTGGTTAAACCCTTGATTGCTGGCTTGTCGAAAAAAACTTTGAATAGATTTTTTAATCCACTTTCTCGTAGACTAGCGAGCTGAAATGTTGGAGACTCAAGCCGATGATAAAAATGATGTTTTGGAATTTCAAATCGATCGAATGTACTGTAATTAATTTATTGAATTTTTATATTATTTTATTTATCTCAAAGTATGTTAATTTTTTTTAATAAAATGAGGGGTAAAGAGGGACAGAGCCTACGTTACCTTCTGTTGTTTCGCACTCGCCTCCCCACATCACCCAACCATCTGGGTACTTAACCATGCGGCTGACTTAGGTGTAAGACATGTCCATTGTTGATCAAGCTGAACAGATAAACTTCCGTAAGCGGTTATTTAAGATTAAGGATGGCTTCACTTGCGATAGCCGCAATGTTGTCTACACCATTGTGTGTAAGCGCTGACCTTTTAAATACGTAGGGGAGACCAACGATCTTTGTCGTGCGGAATGTCTAAACACATTATGGCGATTACTCAAGACAAACAGTGTCCCATCTTATATTTTAGGATTGTTGTGTGATGTGTATTTAATGAACACTCTTTTAGTTATGTTTTGTATATAAAGAGTTTATAGTCCAAAACCTTTTTTTTTTTAAACTTTTTTTTTGTATTCTGTATAAAATATCATTGCTTGTGTCAGCCTTTGTGTCTCTCTACATATACATGCATATAATATATAACTGTATCCATCTCATTCTGTCGGTGTATATATTTGTGTATGTATGTACTCATGTCAGACTTATATTAGGATACCATTTCTAATTTCAGAGCAAACTAGGAGAAATTCAAGTAAAGAGCACCTTTCGGGAGTTTATTTTAGTTATTATTATAGCTATACTTTTAGGAATTTGTATTTCAAACAAGTGTAATAGGAGAAGAAATTTTTTATGAGGATTGATGTATAATGTTTATAATTAATTTTGGCATTAGGCACGAAGTATTTATTTTTTTCTTAATATTAGGTTCCTAGTTATTATGCTTATGAACTGGTAAACCCAACAAATCAAACCCAATTTAAGATAACAGATGTTTTTAGCATACCAGTTCTGTTTGTTATAACAATCTTGCCTTGACTTAATCATGCAATTCTCTGTCAGCATTTAAAAAATAATCTTAGACTTAAAAATATTCAATTTTATTTCTAAAAATTCACTAAACTTTTTAGTTTGATTACTTTGAAAATAAAATGATAAAGATTTTAACTAAATCTACTCATAATTTGTTAATATTTATTCTCTTTACAAGCTATGGTTGATGTGTCTTGATACTTCAGTACAGGAAATGTAAAGAACTTTGAAGAAAAATATTGATAATTTGAGTCCCATGATAAAAACTAAAGTTTTAGATTATATTACAATGTACTTGAGTGATAGTACTCCTACTAATTTGAAACTTTATATTAATGATCTTTCTTCTGATATATTCTCTAAAAATATTAATTAGAAGCTGCCTTTTTTAGAGCTTCTATTGAGATGAATGCCCTATGTTTAGCCTACTCTGACGCTCTATTTCTAATGTTTACCAAATGTCACTAGTCTAAGTATGAACAGACGTTTGCTCTTGATTCAAGGACATCCTGTAGTTTCAGTGCAGGATGGATGACATTGCCAAGCAGCAATAAAGAAGCAATTATATGGACGCTGTCTTGTGTATTTTATTCCTTTTATATTTTTATATGCATCTTATCACTGTATGTCAAAAAACTGGTCATTAGTACAAGTACATTTTTTTTAAAGTAAAGAAAGGCTATGGCTTAAAAAAAAGATAACTCAGACTTCGAGGCATTTTGTCAAGTAATTGTAATACTGTAGCAGCAATAACCTTCGTCCTGCAACATTCAGAAGCATTGATACCACCAAATCTAAGCAGTATCATTTTTAGGTATTGACTAGCAATATACCTGCGCTTTGCTGCGGTAAATTAGGATTTTAGTTAATTAAAAATGCGTCTTTTTATAACTAATAATTTTGAGAAAAAACCTATATTTAGGCAATCGTCCTTATAGAGAGAAAGGATTTACTATTTTTCAAGCTTCTATCTACACGGAAGCTTGGAGAATTAGTGTTGATTTAGTTTTATATAGCCCATTTTAGGGGGAAAGACAGGTTTTGGGTACCCGGCCACCATTAAGTAGAAATTTTAAAGATGTATATAATTACTTTCCTTATTACCATCGCTGGGTGTTACTAAACAACTACAGAAGGCGTTATACTTTATCTACACAGGAAATGGGTGAAGCAGTAATTTTCAGTTTTTAATAGCTCATTTAATAGAAAAACTACAGTGGGGCCTCCGAAATGCAGAAAATGATAATTTAAATATTTATTCACCTATTACCATCGAGGAAGTGTTCTCAACAACTCCCTAAAGATTAAAGATCTACATATTCGGCACAAAGGACAAAAAATGATTTTCAATTTTTACAGATAAAGAGAAATAGTTTTTGGGCCCCAGCCCAACATAATTTGGAATTTTAAATTTCCTTTTCGTCCTGAGAGGGTATTCAACTATTTCCCATATTTTCATGCTCCTACCTACACGGGAAGTAGGAGACTTGGTGATAATTAATTATGGAGTGAGTGAGTGCATTAAAAACTATATTTGGCCCTCAGGCCCCCAGTAAGTTATATTTTTAATATGTTTTCACATGCTACCATCGTAGAAGTTTATTTACGACCCCCCCCCCCCAAGTTTCACGCCTTAATCTATTCGGGAAATAAGAGAATTATAGATTTTCAATTTTTATATATCTCATATTAGAGAAAATAAACGGTCTTGGGGCCCNGCTCCTACCTACACGGGAAGTTGGAGACTTAGTGATAATTAATGATGGAGTGAGTGAGTGCCTTAAAAACTATATTTGGCCCTCAGGCCCCCAGTAAGTTATATTTTTAATATGTTTTCACCTGCTACCATCGTGGAAGTGTATTTAAGACCCCCCCCCCAAAGTTGCACGCCTTAATCTATTCGGGAAATAAGAGAATTATAGATTTTCAATTTTTATATATCTCATATTAGAGAAAATAAACGGTCTTGGGGCCCGGCCACCATGAGTGTGTATTTCAAAATTCTTTTACACAAACTTTCGTCGTGAGAGGGTACTAACAACTTCTTAAAATTTCATGCTCCTACCTACAAAGAAAATTGAAGAATTAGTGATGAGTTGGTTTTAATATTAGAACAACTATATTTTGGCCCAAGGCCCCTAATGAGAGGGAGTTTTAACATTCTTTTTGCCAATTTTTGCCGGGAGCGTGTACTCAAAACATTGCCAAAGTTTCATGCTCCTACCTACACGGGAAATAGGAAAATAGGTGATTTTTAAATTTTATAGAGCCAATATAAGGAAAAAAAATGTTTTTGGCCCCGGGCCCCATAGGAGCGAGATTTTTAAAATTATTTTTTGCCAATTTTTGTAGTGAGAGGGTACCCAACAACTTCCCAAAATTTCATGCGCTTACCTAAACGGAACATAGGAGAATTAGTGATGAGTCGGTTTATATTATAAGAAAAACTATATTTTGGCCCCCCGGCCCCCCATGAGAGGGAGTAAAATCATTTTTTTTCAATTTTATTCGGGAGCGTGTATTCAAACAATTTCCAAAGTTTCATGCTTCTACCTATACGGGAAATAGGAGAATTAGTGATTTCAATTTTTAAATAGCCCATATTAGGAAAAAAATGTTTAGATCGACCCCGACCAACATGAGTGGGAAATTTAACGATTTTAAAAAAAAACTATCGTCGAGTGCACGTACTCAACAAATTTCCAAATTTTCATGCTTCTACATACACGGGGAAAGGGAAAATTGTTTTTTTTTTTTATAGAGCCAATATTAGGGAAAAAATGTTAAGCGAGATTTATAAAATTCTTTTTCGCCAATTTTCGTCATGAGAGGGTACCCAACAACTTCTCAAAATTTCATGCTCCTACTACACGGGAAGTTGGAGAATTAGTGATTAGGCGATTTTTAATATAAGAAAAACTATTTTTGGGCCCCCGGTCCCCCATGTGAGGGAATTTTAACGTTTTTTTGCCAGTTTTTGTCGGGAGCGTGTACTAAAAAAATTCCTAAGTTTCATGGTCCTACCTACACGGAAAATATGAGAATTAGTGATTTTCATTTTTTATATAGCTTATATCAGGAAAAAACGTTTTTTGGCCCTGACCCCTATGAGTGGGAAATTTACCTTTTTGTCCATTTACATATCGTAAAGAGCATGTACTCAAAAGATTTCCAAAGTTTCATGCTTATAACTACACGGGACATAGGAAAATTGGTGATTTTCGATTTTTATATAGCCCATATAAGGAAAAAAATGTTTTAGGGCCCCAGCCCAACATGAGCGAATATTTTAATATTCTTTTTCGCCAATTTTCGTCGTGAGAGGGTAACCAACAACTTCCCAAAGTTTCATGCTTCTGCCTACACGGGAAGTTGGAGAATTAGTGATGAGTCAGTCAGTGAGGGCTTTCCCTTTTATTAGTATAGATGAAGTGGATTATTGTCCTAAGAGCCTCATGGTCGCTGGGGCATGAAACTACAGATATGAGCAGTTTATTTTCGTCAAAAGCCCTCGACTTTATTAAGGTTTCGCTAGGCAGGGGCGTCACTAGTGTTGGTGTCACCCAGTGTGGTTGGTCATGGTGTCACACCCTCACAATAATCCCATAGACCTCCCCCGAGTCTGCCAGTGCCAAATAACGGGGACATACAAAGTTTTACACTTTGGTGTCACCCGTGTGTTGCGCATCCCCGCCGAAATGACACCCTTGTCCTAATGTTTCTTTGAACATGACTTTTCGACATCCCAACCTATAATTTGTTATGCTTTTTGTATGTACAATTATTCAAAATCACTAATTGATTAAGTAGTGTGGAGTTGGGGTTGGTGGCTAGGATAGTGATTGCCACACCATGTTATTTTTTCTTTTTTGGTCTCAGCAAACTTGCTGTGGCGAAATTGGGGAGCCCACTGTTATTTGCACGAGAACAGAATCAAAACAAAAGGGACATTACTCTCCAAGAGTTCAAGGATCAAAGGTCAATAATTAAATATGCAATGAACTGCCCGATAATGAGGCTATCCACTCATGTATAAAATCTCGGCAACAAGAAGACCCTTCCTTTTCCGCCCGATCGTCAACTGAGTGCTAACCGATTTGAATGTTCAAGCCACTGAACACAATCTCTGGCCAACCTTTGATGCGAGAAAGCCGGCACAATTATTCGTAGCCAGAATCATTGTAAGTTGAAACTCTCACTTATTCCCCTGGTATTTGTGAGCGTATTTCACGCCGATATTTAAATATTAATATTCGTGCAATGTCATGTTGAAACTGTAGAGACATGTTGACCCCGTTAGCCATAAGCCGGCTGCACATAGTGTTTCTCTCCTTTCATAACTAAATATGATAACACGCGGACCATCAGATAGATGGATTGAATTGTATTAGTATAACCAGTACTATTATTAACTTTAATATAACTATTATTATATTTATTTCACTTACGAGATGGTAGTGAATTATTATTTCTGTCTTAGGTTATAAAACATATTAATTAACCATCATGCAGTTGGATGGAATTATATTGGTGTAACCCATAATATCATTGTATTTATTTTACCATCCACTCACAGGATGAATTATCATTTTAGTATTATATTATAAAATGTATTAATTAACCATCAGGCAGATGGATGGAAATATATTGGTAAAACCAATATCATTGTATTTATTCCACCATCCACTTACAGAATGATAATGAAACTTTATTTCCAGTTCATATANTATATATATATATATATATATATATATGTATATATGTATTTAATAACAATATGTTCATTAAAATGTATTTGATCACCATTTGGCACCTAGCTCTGAAGGCTCAGCTGCCCAAAAGGTGGATCAAAACAGACGAGAATAGAAACCATCCTCATATATATTATTTCTATCTCAGTCTGGTTTTTAGGCACCCGACTGTGCTGCGAGATAACCTGAACTCCAGACAGCAACCGTCCTAACGAAGTGTCGATATACCCGAATCAGGAGCTGGACTCACCGCTATCCACGCGACTTGCATCCGACCCCAACCCACGATTGGACCAGGAGCTGGACACACCTCTATCCACGCAACTTGTATCCAACCCCTACCTCACCCTGCACTGATCGACCGGACCAAAGGACAAATCATCATTACCTGCTTACTCCAACCGAAACGCTGAAGCCAACCACACAGGTTGTTGCCTACACTTTATAGTGGTAGAAGCCGGTTATTCACACCATCCGTGATCACTGAAGTCACCTGGAACCATAGGTGAAGCAGCCCATAGGACATACTTGCAGAACCAACCGTTTGCGGAGCGGGGCAGTCCTTCCTAAAAATTTAAGTATTTACCCTATAATTATTATATTGATTGGCTCAAGCCTTATGATGAATTTTGGCCTTAACGGAACTTGTTTCCGCTCACTGTAAATATTGTAAAATAAATTATTATTACAATTTCACTATCTTGTTCGTTGATCATCGTATTGTGAGAGATCACTAAAGTATGCTCGTGTAGGCAGAGAGAGAAAAAAATAAATAATATATCCCTAGACAACTTGTCAAAGAATATCAACATCTCTCTCGCCACACGGTATAAAAGGGGGACGTCGTCCGGGATTGATTTTAGAATGGTACTAGTGATCTCACACATTCGATAGATAAACCCAATTAGAGCCTATAAATCATCGTTAGTATGCCTTAATCTATATTTATTAATATATTAATTAATTAAAATTTACAATTAATTTGTATTAATTAAGAATTGTAATTAACCTAGTACTAGTATTAGCAACACCCATTTTTTGCAGCACCAGGGTACATAGTTAGAGTTACATTACATAGTAGTATGGCAGAGTTCGTCAAGGCTAAGCCTGAGGTCAAGGCTGCAGCACGCCGGAAAGGCGAATCCCTCTGTTTACAAGGAGCTGAACTGTTATAGCACATAAACAAGGAAGTTGATTTATTTATAGAGATGACCAGGGAGAAAGAAGAACTAGAGATGATAAGGGAGAGAGAAGAGCTATAATTGTCCACGACCAGGGAGAGAGAAGAACGAGAAGCAGACAGAGCACACGCTCTTAGGCTGTTGGAACAGGAGATAGAGAAAGAGAAGGTGAAGAAGGAGAACACTAACGTCCCAATGAGCAATCTGTTCATAGATTCCAGGACAGGCCAGATTCAACAATCGCTACTGTTCCCTTTAGACCCCTTTGATGAGAAGGTAGAGTCGATTGAGGTGTACCTCGATCGATTCGAACAACTTGCTCTAATGTACGAACTCCCAGAGGACAGATGGAATTTACGCTTATTTCATGTCCTGAAGGGAGGAGCATATGAAGTTTATTTAAAGTTATCAGAAGAAGACTTTAAGAATTTCGCAGCCTTACGATCAGCACTTCTCAAGAGGTATGAACTGACAGCATCCACGTACCGGAAGAAATTCAGGACGGCTCGATTGGAGAAAGCAGAGACCTATAGCCAGCTACTAATGCGGCTAACGAAGTATTTCGACAAGTGGCGCACCCTGGGGAAGTATATAGAAACTTACCAGGGCGTCATGGAGATGGTGCTTATTGAGCAATTAAAGGAGTGCATGACCCCTGACCTCCGCATCTTTGTGGAGGAAAATGGAGCCACACGCCTGGATCGAGTGAAAGAGTTGGCGGATATGTACATGACGGCCCACCGAGATGGAAAGGAACCGTTCAAACCTAAACCCACCAGCTATCCCAGAAATGACCAAGTAAGGAGGGAAGAAAGGGGCCCAGAACAAAATCCCCAGAGTAATTATAAGGGATCGGGGAACTACAGAAGTGAAACATTCTCAAAATCCGCATCACCACCTATTAGAAATCGCACCTGGTGTGAAGTTCATAAAACATCCTCTCATTCCAGCGAAAACTTCAAGAGAAGGAATAACCAGACATCTAATCCACTGACCAACCCACCCAAGCCAACTCGACACGTGATGGGGGATATTAGATATCCGCATGCCTGTTCTTTCTATTACTTTGATTTCACCCGCATGCGAAAGAGTTATAGTGAATGGAAACCCAGCCACATGCCTTAATGACACTGGATGTTCGTAGGACGCCATTGTCAACACATCGTTAGTCAAGCCAGAGGACATGACTGGTGAAACTGTTGAGATCCGAACCATTGGATAGAACAGCCCTCCAAGAACTCTACCCGTAGCCCACATCCACGTAGACACCAGCTATGTTCAGGGAAAGATCCGAGCTGCTGTAATGCATGACTCCAAATACGACCTTGTTTTAGGTTGTAGGTACGTTTACTTAAGGAAGCCAAAGTACCCAGTCACCATTACACCTGTCATCACCAGAGCTAGGGCTAGAGAAACAGAAGAGGAAGACAAGTCTATCAGCACACCCTAGGAAATGAAAGAGGCACAAAGACGGGATCCATCGCTAGCTAAATTGATTGCCCTTGCGGAAGGAGGAAAGCCTCACAAGGGAAAACACGAAGTGTTTATGAAGAATGGATTATTATATTGCCGACCCAAAGGAGGAGATATTAGGAAAAGCCAATTTTTTGTCCCAATGGAGCACAGGAAGGACGTGCTAAAGATCGGTCATGACGCCATCATGAGCGGCCACCAAGGTCAGGGCGCCACAATGCACCGAATCTGCCATTACTATAATTGGCCGGGGATCACTCAAGACATCAAGAAATATGTTGCCTCTTGCCCAGAGTGCCAGAAGAGGTCACCCAAGAGTCAGTTGCCACCTGTACCTCAAGGCAAGACTCCCTTAATCGATTCGCCTTTCAAGCGTGTATCCGTAGATATCTTAGGACCTCTCCCAAGGACTAAAAAGAGGAATGCCTACATTCTATGTGTGGTGTGCCAAGCATCAAGGTGGGCAGAAGCCGCGGCACTGCCATCCATTGACACCCGACGTTTTGCTGAGGCCCTATTCACAATATTTACCCAGATTGGATTCCCGGAGGCTATTTTGACGGACAACGGATCCCAATTCACGGGAAAACTGATGTCCGAGGTTTACAAGACCTTCAACGCCACCCATCTCAAATCCTCCGTCTACCACCCTCAGGCAAATGGACTGGTAGAAAGATTCAATGCCACCCTAGTCGCAATGCTCAGGAGATTATCGGAAGGTCGTCCAGATGAGTGGGACGTTTATTTGCCAGCCGCCTTTTTCGCATACCGCGAAGTACCCCAAGCCAGCCTAGGCTACTCGCCGCATTATATCATCTTTGGCTCCCAGCCGCGAGGTCCATTGGAGCTACTTAGGCAGAGCTGGACTACAGAAGAAATTGAGGAGGAAGCTCACACTGTATCTAAATACGTGCAAGAGTTGAGAGAAAGGCTACAAGTAGTCCGAACCCTGGTGCTGGATAATTTAAAAAGAGCACGCCAGCGTCAGGACAAGAATTACAATCGCAGAGCCAAGGAAAGGGAACTGCAAGTTGGGGACCAAGTATTGCTACTCCTGCAAAAGAACACCAATAAACTCCAAGTGTGTTGGCACGGACCATTCAAGGTCACCCAGAAGGTCACTAACACTAACTACAGAGTAAGAGTGGGCAACAAGGACAAGTTATATCACATAAACTTGTTGAAAAGATATTTCGATAGGGAGGTCGCAGGACAAGCCTTGGTTGCTATCGCTATAGCAGAGGACAGCGGGATAACCAAGGGCTTGACGGAATACCCTATGAACCAGAATGAAGGGGTGAAGGATGTCACCATATGCCCGGATTTAAGCCCCGAGCAACGAAGGGAGACAATCAAATTATTGGAAAGATACCCCGAGGTCCTAACCGATCGACCTGGGAGGAACAATCTTGAAACCTTCACAATGAAACTAACAGACAACCCCCCAAAAAGCATGAGGCCTTAACGAGTACCACACGCCAAGGCTGGGGTAATAGGGGAAGAGATTAAGGAGTTACTAAGAATGGGCATCATCACTCCTTCAACCTCACCCTACAGCGCTCCAGTAGTGCTAGTTAGAAAGCAAGACGGCACACATCGAAAGTGCATAGATTTCAGAAGACTAAATGCCGTAGCCGAATTTCAAGCTGAGACTTTGCCAGAACCATCAACAATATTCGCTAAATTAAACAAGGCCCGATATTTTAGTAAACTGGATCTGAGTAAATGATACTACCAGATCGAAGTGGAGCCCAAGTTCAGACCATTATTAGCCTTCAGCACCGCTCAAGGCCACTTTGAATTTCAAACAGTGCCCTTCGGACTGAATAACTCTTTAAGCGTATTCACTCGCATGATGAGGAAACTGCTGGACCCCATACAGAGAACGGGAACTGGCCAATCTCATTGATGACATCCAGATCGCCACTGAAACGTGGGAGGAATATTTGGAGATTTTGAAGTTACTGTTGGATAGATTGCGAGAAACAGGCTTAAAAGCGAAACCTTCAAAATGCAACATTGGGTTTAGCCAAATAAAGTTCCTCGGGCACCTAATAGAAGAAAATTTAATTATGCCAGAAAACGAGAAGGTGGACAATTTACGCAAGGCACCAAGACCAAACACTAAAACTCAAGTGATGTCATTCTTGGGTATGTGCGGGTACTATCAGAAGTTTATACCCAAATTAAATCTAATAACCGCACCCTTGTCCAGCCTAACTCGAAAGGACCAGCCGGAGAAAGATTTATGGTCACCAGAATGTGAGGAAGCTTTCATTCAGCCCAAAAATGCTCTTATCGGATTTAAAGAAGGATTTTATCCTCAGGACGGACGCCAGTAACGTAGGACTTGGCGCTATACTTTTGCAAGCCGAGAAGGGTTCCGGACCTGAACCACGACTATTTCCCATTGCCTATGCCAGTAGAAAACTCAACAGGGCCGAAAAGAATTATGCAACTGTAGAATTGGGCAGTGGAGAAATTTCAGCCGTAACTTTACGGTAAACAATTCCTAGTACAAACAGACAATCATCCCTTGTCGTTCTTGTCCTCATCAAAGAAATTAAACGCTAGACTGATGAGATGGTCACTACTACTCCAACCCTACACGTTTAGGATTGAACACATCCCTGGAAAGGATAATAATGGTCCTGACTACTTGAGTCGACACCCCCCGACTAAGAGTCAGAAGAAACACCTATGTCAAGTATGTAAAGGTGTTAACCAAGGAAAAGTGGATGTTCAACTTCACATAGGATTTTCGCATCAACGGAAGCCCGCAATGACTCGTGCAAATAAACTACACTCCATTTCTAGATGCTTCATCAAGATGATAACCCGCGGACCATTAGATAGATGGATTGAATTGTATTAGTATAACCAGTACTATTATTAACTTTAATATAACTATTATTATATTTATTTCACTTACGAGATGGTAGTGAATTATTATTTCCATCTTAGGTTATAAAACAAATTAATTAACCATCAGGCAGATGGATGGAATTATATTGGTGTAACCCATAATATCATTGTATTTATTTTACCATCCATTCACAGGATGAATTATCATTTTAGTATTATATTATAAAATGTATTAATTAACCATCAGGCAGATGGATGGAATTATATTGGTGTAACCAATATCATTGTATTTATTCCATCATCCACTAACAGAATGATAATGAAACATTATTTCCAGTTCATATATATATATATATATATATATGTATATATGTATTTAATAACAATATGTTCATAAAAATGTATTTGATCACCATTTGGCCCCTGGCTCTGAGGCTCGGCTGCCCAAAAGGTGGATCAAAACAGACGAGAATAGAAACCATTCTCATATATATTATTTCTATCTCAGTCTGGTTTTTAGGCACCTGACTGTGCTGCGAGATAACCGGAACTCCAGACTGCAACCGTCCTAACGAAGTGTCGATATACCCGGATCAAGAGCTGGACTCACCGCTACCTCACCCTGCACTGATCGACAGGACCAGAGGACAAATCATCATTACCAGCTTACTGCAAGCGTAACGTTGAAGCCAACCACATAGGTTGTTGCCTACCCTTTATAGTGGTAGAAGCCGGTTATTCACACCATCCGTGATCACCGAAGTCACCTGGAACCATAGGTGAAGCAGCGAAACAAGAAGCCAACCGCACTGGTTGATGCCTACACATCACCTGTGTAGAAGTTGGTTATTCACACCATCTGTGATCACCGAAGTCACCTGGAACCATAGGTGAAGCAGCCAACAAGAAGCCAACCGCACTGGTTGATGCCTACACATCACCTGTGTAGAAGCCGGTTATTCACACAATCCGTGATCACCGAAGTCACCCGGAACCATAGGTGAAGGAGCCCATAGGACAGAATTGCAGAACCAACCGTTCATGGAGCGGGGCAGTCCTTCCTAAAAATTTAAGTATTTACCCTATAATTATTATATTGATTGGCTTAAGCCTTATGATGAGTTTTGGCCATAACGGAACTTGTTTCCGCCCTCTGTAAATATTGTAAAATAAATTATTATTACAATTTCACCATCTTGTTTGTTGATCATCGTATTGTGAGAGATCACTAAAGTATGTTAGTGTAGTCAGAGAGAGAAAAAATTAAATAATATTTCCCTAGACAACTTGTCAAAGAATACCAACATCTTTCTCGCCACACTTGCGCTAAATGTTTCCACTTTAAAAGAAGAATTAGATGCAATACTTTACTTTGTCTTTTAAAACAAATAAAAAAATTGTTTTAAAAACAGGGCTGCGGAAAAAACCGATTAATTTCTCAACTAACTATTGATTAAAGTTATTTTAATCGATATAATGGCGATTAAAATTAAGGAAAATATTTTAAATTATTTTTTAAATTGTTTAGTAAATAATTAATAATTAATTATTGTTTGTTTTTTACGTACAAACTTCTCCATTTAAAAAAAAATAGATTTTTAAATTGTTAACCTTAAAATAAGCAGTTTTGATAAGGAAAATGATTTTAAAAAAAAAACATTCATTTTACTTAATTAACAATGACAAAATTTATTTTAATACTTTGGAATTAAACTGAACTAGACTACAACTATTTAAATGTATCTTGTCGTATGGGATGCTTTTAACATACACTTTAATAGATGATAGGGGGCGGTGGTCTAAGTGGTAACGCGCTGGACTGTCGAAACGAAGCAAAATCCCTGAGTCGCGAGTTCGAGCCGTGGTACTAACAAGGCCCCTGGGGCATTGTGCTAACAACACAATCCCCTGCTCGTTAGTGGTCAATGAAAGATGTGAACGCTACTTTACATGACCCATAGGCCTTCATGGCCTGAAAGGGCTTATTAATTATTATTAAATAGCTGATATGAAGTAAGTTAGGTCAAAGAGAGGAATGGACTTCATCATCCAAGCGTATATGAGTAGTCTGGGACAAATGCGAGGACCGCATCAATAACAAAATGAAGCATCAAGATGCCGCTCATAGCCAAAATTTAGCCTCGATTCAAGTACACAAATTTATAATACATTTTTATCCTTTCTCTGTGATATCAAAAGTAGTGCTCTTATATCTCGCACTTCTTCAAACTTTACTTGACCACGATGCCATTTTGGATATTGTAGTTACTGGTATTCTATATGGAACCAATACCCATGATAAAGTCCAGATGGAAAATAGACTCATGAAACGAATTGGTACGTTGGCTCAATATGGAATTAACTAAATCCACAAATTTAACTGACTGCAAAATGGTTTTCCCCGTTGTGGTTTTCACTGTTACTTTAGATACTGCAAGTTCCTCCTTTTTCTTATATTCTATGTCCGTGTTTATTTTTGTCTTTCTTTCCTTTTCATTTTATCACATATACTTTAATATGTTTTAATTTTAATATATATGGAAGTACATGTAATTGTTTTTATACTGACAAAGGCATGAGCCGAAACGTCTACCATTATTTGTATTAGTTTATAATAAAGCTTTATTTTATTGTTTCCTTACACAAATAGTCTGTGTAATTTGTTTTTTTTTCAACTGACCTGGACATTCACATCCTATTCAATAACCTGGACATTAACTATCTACTCACTAACCTGGACATTAACTATCTACTCACTAACCTGGACATTAACTATCTATATCTACTCACTAACCTGTACATTCACTATCTACTCACTAACCAGGACATTAACTATCTACTCACTAACCTG
>MUZC01000516.1:216222-230143 GCA_002072015.1 Radix auricularia
GGACATTAACTATCTACTCACTAACCAGGACATTAACTCTCTACTCACTAACCAGGACATTAACTATCTACTCACTAACCAGGACATTAACTATCTACTCACTAAACAGGACATTAACTATCTACTCACTAACCAGGACTTTAACTATCTACTCACTAACCAGGACTTTAACTATCTACTCACTAAACAGGACATTAACTATCTACTCACTAACCAGGAAATTAACTATCTACTCACTAACCTGGACATTAACTATCTACTCACTAAACATGACATTAACTATCTACTCACTAACCATTACATTAACTATCTACTCACTAACCTGGACATTAACTATCTACTCCCTAACCTGGACATTAACTATCTACTCACTAAACAGGACATTAACTATCTAGTCACTAACCAGGACATTAACTATCTACTCACTAACCTGGACATTAATTTTCTACTCACTAACTTGGACATTAACTATCTACTCACTAAACAGGACATTAACTATCTACTCACTAACAAGGACATTAACTATCTACTCACTAACCTGGACATTAACTATCTATTCACTAACCTGGACATTTACTATCTACTCACTAAACAGGACATTAACTATCTACTCATTAACCTGGACATTAACTATCTACTCACTAACCAGGACATTAACTAACTACTCAATAACCTGGACATTAACTATCTACTCACTAACCAGGACATTAACTATCTACTCACTAACATTGACATTAACTATCTACTCACTAACCTGGACATTAACTATCTACTCACTAACCAGGACATTAACTATCTACTCATTAAACAGGACATTAACTATATACTCACTAACCTGGACATTAACTATCTACTCACTAACCTGGACATTAACTATCTACTCACTAACAAGGACATTAACTATCTACTTACTAACCTGGACATTAACTATCTACTCACGAACCAGGACATTAACTATCTACTCACTAACCAGGACATTAACTATCTACTCACTAACCTGGAAATTAACTATCTACTCACTAACCAGGACATTAACTACCTACTCACTAACCTGGACATTAACTATCTACTCACTAACCTGGACATTAACTATCTACTCACTAAACAGGACATTAACTATCTACTCACTAAACAGGACATTAAATATCTACTCACTAACCTGGACATTAACTATCTACTCACTAACCAGGACATTAACTATCTACTCACTAACCAGGACATTAACTATCTACTCACTTACCTGGAAATTCAACATCTACTTACTAACCTGGACATTCAACATCTACTCACTTACCTGGACATTCAACATCTACTCAATAACCTTGACATTCAACATCTACTCACTAATCTGGACATTAACTATCTACTCACTAACCAGGACATGCCCACATTTTTGTTTTGTTCATTCAATTCAGAACATCTTGCAATGTCGTTGCATCTGACAGAATTGCAATAGATAAAACTGAAAATCACCTAGCTGACATGCATAGTTTTGTCAAGGCGCAAGGTCAAAATTTGCAACAAAAAATAGAGCTTATTTAAAGAAAAGGACGCTAAATGACATGCCTAAATTGTTATTTATGTTTCATTCAATCCAGGACATCTTGCAATCTCGCTGCATCTGACAGAAGTGCAATAGAAAACTCTAAAAATCACATAGCTGACATGCATAGTTTTGTCACGGCGAAAGCTTAAATTTCGCAAAAAAAAAATAGAGCTATTTAGAGAAAATGACGCAAAATGACATGCCTAAATTTTAAAAATTTTCTATTTAATCCAGGACATCTTGCACTCTCATTGCATTTGACAGAATTGCAATAAAAAGATATAAAAAATTCACGTAGTTTAAATGCATAGTTTAGTTACGGCGCAAGGTCAATTGTCCACAAATAGAGAAAATCGCGGCAAATGACATGCCTAATTTTTTTTTTTAATTTTACATTCAATCCAGGACACCTTGCTATGTCGTTGCATCTGTCAGAAGTGCAATAGAAAAATTTAAAAATCACATAGTTGACATTTATAGTTTTGTCACGGAGCAAGTTCAAATATCGCACAAAAATATGGAGCTTATATTCAGATAATGACGCAAAATGACATGCCTAAATTTTTTTTAATTTTCCATTTAATCCAGGACATCTTTCTTTCTCGTAGCATCTGACAGAATTGTAATAGAAATATCTTTAAAAATCACATATTGCTGAAATGCATAGTTTAGTCACGGTGCAAGGTCAAAGGTCGCACAAAAATATAGTGCTGAATAGAGAAAAGGACGACAAATGACATGCCTAAATTTTAAAAAAAATCATTCAATTAAGGACTTCTTTCTATCTCGTAGCATCTGACAGAATTGCATTAAAAAATCTTAAAATCACATAAATGACACTTATAGTTTAATCATGGCGCAAGGTCAAAGGTCGCACAAAAATATAGAGCTTATATAGAGAAAATGACGCCAAATGACATGACTAAATGTTTTATAAATTTTCATTCAATCCAGGACATCTTGCAATGTCGTTGCATCTGACAGAAGTGCAAGAGAAAAATCTAATAATCACATAGATGCCTTGCATAGTTTTGTCACGGCGCAAGGTCAAAGTTCGCACAAAAATATTGTGAAGATCCTTGGTTGCTCTATGTTCATCTATCGTTATCTACTCTCACTGTTATACTGCTCTTCACACACTTGGTTAATTATTCTTAAAACACTGAACACCAAGTCAGAATGTACACTTCATTAATTTAAATCACCTAACTTCTGTGCATTCATTAATCCTACATCTCTCTACCTTCCTTCGATCTACCTCTGCATCCTACTTCATAACTCCTTCCATCTCCTTGCGTGTCTCCCTATCCGTGTGTTCCTCAGTCAGTCTCAGTCCGAGCGTTAGTCCATTCCAGGCTCTGCCCCCAGAATTTCCTTTCCGACGGTCAACTGTTAATCATCTAGTACCACCCCTAAGTAAGACGGGGGTAGGTAACTGTACCCCGTCATGGTCAGTAATCCCCCCTTTCCTCGTCTCTGACCCGCTCTCCATGTCGGCTCCTTCATCTAACTTACGGCCAAGTATCATCTCGGTCTGCCATACCTGACACCTGGGCTAGATTATTTGCCGGTGGTAAACTGCCGTCTACAAAGCCTCGTTCGTCCTTTGATTCCCAAGTTCGCACCTCTGGTCGTCTGGACTCACCCGTTAGTCAAGCGGCTCTTCAAAGGCCAAACATACGCAGCGCCCTAACCACCCTATATTCCTCACAATATAGAGCCTACATAGAGAAAATGACACCAAATGACATGCCTAAATTTTTATTTATTTTACATTTAATCCATGATAACTTGCAATCTTGTTGCATCTTACAGAAGTTCAATAGAAAAATTTAAAAATCACATAGCTGACATGCATAGTTTTGTCACGGCGTAAGGTCAAATGTTGCACAAAAATATAGAGCTATTGAGAGAAAATGACGTTAAATGACATGCCAAAAATTTGTTATTGTTCATCAATCATGGACATCTTGCAATTTTGTTGCATCAAACATAAGTGCATTAGAAAAAATTTAAAATCTTATAGCTGACACGCATAGTTTTGTCACGGCGCCAGGTCAAATTTCGCTTAAAAATGTAGAGTTATATAGATAAAATAACGCCAAATGACATGACTAATTTTTTTAAAAAATTTCTTTCATTCCAGGACATCTTGCAATCTCGTTGCAATTGACAGTTGTGCAATAGAAAATTCTTAAAAACACATAGCTGACACGCTTAGTTTACTCACTGCGCAAGGACAAATGTCATACAAAAAAGAGCTTAAGTAAAGAAAAGGACTCCAAATGACATGCCAAAATATTTATTTATTTTTCATTCAATCCAGGACATCTTGCCAGCTTGTTGCATCTGAAAAAAGTGCTATCGAAAAATCTAAAAATCACATAGCTGACATGAATAGTTTTGTCACGGCGCACGGTCAAATGTGGCACAAAAATGTAGAGCTATATAGATAAAAGGGCGCCAAATTACATGCCTTAATTATAAAAAAAAACTTTCATTCATTCCTGGACATCTTGCAATCTCGTTGCATCTGAGAAGTGCAATAGAAAAATCTAAAAATCACATAGATGACATGCATGGTTTTGTCATGGCGCAAGGTCAAAGGTCACACAAAAATATAGAGCTATATAGAGAAAATGACGACAAACGAAATGCCTTAATTCTTTTAAAATTTTTCATTCAACCCAGGACATCTTGCTATCTCGTTGCATCTGACAGAAGTGCAATAGAAAAATCTAAACATCACATAGCTGATATGCATAGTTTTGTCACGGCGCAAGGTCAAAGGTCGCAGAAAAATAGAGAGCATTAAAAAGAGAAAATGACGCCAAATAACGTGGCTTAATTTTTATTTATTTTACATTTAATCCATGACATCTTGCAATCTTGTTGCATCTGACAGAAGTGCAATAGAAAATTCTAAAAATCACATAGCTGACATGCATAGTTTAGTCACGGCACAAGGTCAAAGGTCGCACAAAAGTATTTAGCTATATAGAGAAAACTAGCAATTAACCCGTGCTTTGCTGGGAAATTAGGATTTCAGTTAGCGTTGAGAACCCGAGAAACACCAATTCAAAACACCTATTGATTTTATATGAATCAAGAGATGGATATACTAAATATATTAACTTCAACCGCTCAGGCTCCTACGTACACAAGAACTTGGAGATTTAAAGATGTGTCCTTTTTAAATAACTCATATTGGGGAAAAAACTATATTTCGGCAATTATACCCCTAGTGAGAGGTGATTTAATATTTATTGCCTCTTAAGGGGAGGGGGTACGCACTAAGTTCCAAAAATGTTAAGTTTCTACCTACACGGAAACTTGGAGAATTAGTGTTGATTCAGTTTTATATAGCCCATTTTAGGTGAAAAAAAAGTTTTGGGCCCCTGGTGACACATGAGAGGAAATTTTTTTAAATTTATATACTTATTTTTCCTAGTCATAAGAAAAAAAAACTTTTTGGGGCCCCGGCCCCCATAAGTGTGTATTTCAAAATTCTTTTACACCGACTTTCACCGTGAGAAGGCAATTAACTATTTCACAAAGTTTCATGCTCCTACCAACATTAAAATTAGATAATTAGTAATGACTCTGTTTATAATATAAGAAAAACTATATTTGGTCCCCCGGTTCCCCATCAGTGGGAATTTTAACATTCTTTTTTGCCAATTTTTGTCAGAAGATTGCACTAAACAAATTTCGAAAGTTTCACAGGAAATTGACAAATAAGTGATTTTCAGTTTCAGTTTCTACATAGTTTCTACAAATATATTTGGGAAAAAACTACATTTGGGCCAGGTAAAGGATATTTGAAATATTTTAAGCCTGCTACCATCGCGAATGTGAATTTAGCAACTCCCAACGTTTTATGTGTCTACCTACACGGGAAATAAGTGACTTATAGCTTTTGAATTTTTATAAATATATAGGAACAAATATGTTTTTGGGGCCCCGGCGCCCATGAGTGTGTATGTAAAAATTCTTTTACACCGAATATCGTCTTGAGAGGGTACTTTAACATATTTCCAAAGTTTCATGCTCCTAACTACACGGGAAATCGGAGAATTAGTGATGAGTTGGTTTTTAATATAAGAAAAACTATATTTGGGCCCCTGATCCCCCATGAGAAGGAAATTTAACATTCTTTTTAGTCAATTTTTATCGGGAGCGTGTACTGAAAAAAATGTCCAAAGTTTTATGCTTCTACTTATACGGGAAGTAGGAGAATTAGTGAATTTCAATTTTTACATAGCTTATATAAGGAAAAAAACGTTTTTTGGCCCCGGCCTCCATGAGTGGGAAATTAATTTTTTTTCCAACCATATATGGGAGCATGTACTTAACAAATTTCCAAAAGTTTCATGCTTCTACCTACACGGGAAATAGGAAAATTGGTGATTTTCAATTTGTATAAAGCCCAAATAAGGAAAAATGTTTTTATGCCGCCGGCCCCACGTGAGCGAGATTTTAAAAATTCTTTTTCACCAATTTTCATAGAAAGAAGGTACCCTGCAACTTCCCAAAGTTTTATGTTTCTTTCTACACTGGAATTTAAAGAGTTAGTGAAGAGTCGGTTTTTATATAAGAAAAAGTATATTTGGGCCCTGGTCCCCCATGAGAGGAAATTTTAACATTTTTTGTGCCAATATTTGTCGGAAGCGTATACTCAAATTTTTCCAAAGTTTCATGCTTCTACAAATGCTTGAAATAGGAGAATTAGTGATTTTCACTTTTTATATAGCTCATATAAGGAAAAAACTGTTTTTAGGCCCCAGCCCCCAGGAGTGGGAAATTAAACTCTTTTTTTTTCCAGTTATAATTGGTAGCATGTACTTTACAAATTTCCAAACCTCCATGCTTCTACCTACACGGGAAACGGAAAAATTGATGATTTTCAATTTTTTAAGAGCCAAAATTTAAGCATGTCATTTGGCGTCATTTTCTCAATATAAGCTCTTTATATTTGTGTGATATTTAACCTTGCGCCGTGACAAAACTATGCATGTATGCAATGTTACTTTTAGATTTTTCTATTGCAATTCTGTCAGATGCAATGAGATTGCAAGTTGTTCTAGATTGATTGAAAATTTAAAAAAAAAATAAGGCATGTTTTTTGGCGTCCATTTCTATATATAAGCTCTATATTTTTGTACGACCTTTGACGTTGGGCCGTGACAAAACTATGCAAGTCAGCTATGTGATTATTAGATTTTTCTATTGCAATTCCGTCAGATGTAACGACATTGCAAGATGTCCTGGATTTAAGGAAAAATAAAAACTTTTTAGGCATGTCATTTTTGGGTAATTTTCTCTATATAAGCTGTATATTTTTGTGCGACTTTTGACCTTGCGCCGTGACAAAACTATGCAAGTCAGCTATGTGAATTTTAGATTCTTTTTATTGCACTTCTGTCAGATGCAACGACATTGCAAGATGTCTTGGATTGAACAAAAAATAAAAAAATTTTTAGGCATGTCATTTTTGGGTAATTTTCTCTATATTAGTTCTATATTTTTGTGAAATTTTTGACCTTACGCCGTGAAAAAACTATGCAAGTCAGCTATGTGATTTTTAGATTTTTCTATTGCACTTCTGTCAGATGCATCGACATTGCAAGATGTCCTGGATAGATGGATTAATAAAAAAATTTATAGGCATGTCATTTTTGGGTAATTTTCTCTATATAAGCTCTTTATTTTTGTGCGACTTTTGACCTTGCGCCGTAATAAAACTATGCAAGTCAGCTATGTGATTATTAGATTTTTTTATTGCAATTTCGTTAGTTTCAACGACATTGCAAGATGTCCTGGATTAAAGGAAAAATAAATAAAATTTCAGTCATGTAAATTTTGGGTAATTTTCATAATATAAGCTTTATATTTCTGTGCGACATTTGACCTTGCGCCGTGACAAAAATATGCAAGTCAGCTATGTGAATTTTAGATTTTTCTATTGCAATTTCGTCAGATGCAACGAAATTGCAAGATGTAATGGATTTAAGAAAAAAAAAAAATTTAGACATGTCATTTTTGGGTAATTTTCCCAATATAAGCTCTACATTTTTGTGTGACTTTTGACCTTGCGCCGTGACAAAACTATAAAAGTAAGCTAAGTGATTATTAGATTTTTTATTGCAATTCTGTCAGATGCAACGACATTGCAAGATGTCCTTGATTGAAGGAAAAGTTTTAAAAATTTAGGCATGTCATTTTTGGATAATTTTCTCTTTATAAGCTCTATATTTTTGTGCGACTTTTGACCTTGCGCCGTGACAAAAGTATACAAGTCAGCTATGTGATTATTAGATTTTTTTTTGCACTTCTCTCAGATGCAACGACATTGCGAGATGTCCTTGATTGAAGGAAATTTATTTAAAAAATTTATTCATTTAATTTTTGGGTAATTTTCTCTATATAAGCTCTTTATTTTTGTGCGACTTTTGACCTTGCGCCGTGACAAAACTATGCAAGTAAGCTATTGGATTTTTATATTTTTCAACTGCAATTTTGTCAGATGCAACGACATTGCAAGATGTCCTGGATTTAAGGAAAAATAAAAAAAATGTAGGCATGTCATTTTTAGTTAATTTTCTATATAAAAGTTCTATATTTTTGTGTGACTTTTGACCTTGCGCCGTGACAAATCTATGCAAGTCAGCTATAAGTTTTTTAGACTTTTATATTGCACTTCAGTCAGATGCAACGACATTGCAAGATGTCCTGGATTTAAGGTAAATTATTAAAAAAATTAGGCATGTCATTTTTGGGTAATTTTCTCTATATAAGCTCTTTATTTTTGTGCGACTTTTGACGTTGGGCCGTGACAAAACTATGCAAGTAAGCTATTGGATTTTTATATTTTTCAACTGCAATTTTATCAGATGCAACGACATTGCAAGATGTCCTGGATTTAAGGAAAAATAAAAAAAAATGTAGGCATGTCATTTTTAGTTAATTTTTTATTTAAAAGTTCTATATTTTTGTGCGACTTTTGACCTTGCGCCGTGACAAATCTATGCAAGTCAGCTATGTGATTTTTAGATTTTTCTATTGCACTTCTGTCAGATGCAACGACATTACAAGATGTCCTGGATTCAAGGGAAAAAAATTTAGGCATGTCATTTTTTGGGTAATTTTCTTAATACTGGCTCTATATTTTTGTGCGAATTTTGACCTTGCACCGTGAAAAAACTATGCAAGTCAGCTATTTGATTTTTAGATTTTTCTATTGCACTGCTGTCAGATGCCGAGACTTTGCAAGATATCCTGGATTGAAGGAAAAAATAAAAAAAAATTATGCTTGACATTTTTGGGTAATTTTCTCTATATAACCTCTATATTTTTGTGCGACTTTTGACCTTTCGCCGTGACAAAACAATGCAAGTCAGCTATGTGATTATTAGATTTTTCTATTGCACTTCTGTCAGATGCCACGACATTGCAAGATTTCCTTGATTGAATGAAAAAAAAAAAATTTAGGCATATCATTTTTGGGTAATTTTCAGTATAAAAGTTCTATATTTTTGTGCGACTTTTGACCTTGCACCGTGACAAAAATATGCTAGTCAGCTATTTGATTTTTAGATTTTTCATTTGCACTTCTGTCAGATGCAATGACATTGCAAGATGTCCTAGATATAAGGATAAATAAAAAAAAATTTAGGCATGTCATTTTTGGGTAATTTTCTCTATATAAGCTTTCTATTTTTGTGCGACATTTGACCTTGCACCGTGACAAAACTATGCAAGTCAGCTATTTGATTTTTAGATTTTTCTTTTGCAAATTTGTCAGATGCAAAGACATTGTAAGATGTCCTGGATTGAAGGAAAAATAAAAAATTTTTTAGGCATGTCATTTTTGGGTAATTTTTACTATACTAGCTCTATAATTTTGTGTGACTTTTGACCTTGCGCCGTGAAAAAACTATGCAAGTCAGCTATGTGATTATTAGATTTTTCTATTGCACTTCTGTCAGATGCAACGACATTGCAAGATGTACTGGAATGAAGGTAAAATATAAAAAAAAATTTAGGCATGTCATTTTTGTGTAATTTTCTCTTTATAAGCTCTATAATTTTGTGCTACTTTTGACCTTGCACCGTGACAAAACTATGCAAGTAAGCTATTTGATTTTTAGATTTTTCAATTGGACTTCTTTCAGATGCAACGACATTGCAAGATGTCCTGGATTGAAGGGGAAAAAAATAATTAAGCATCCCATTTTTTTTTTTGAAATTTTCTCTATATAAGCTGTATATTTCTTTGCAAATTTTGACGTTGTGCCGTGACAAAACTATGCAAGTCAGCTATGTGATTTTTAGATTTTTCTATTGCACTTCTGTCAGATGCAATGACATTACAAGATGGCCTGGATTGAAGGCAAAATTAAAAAATTTTTATGCATGTCATTTTCGGGTAATTTTCTCTGTACTAGCTCTATATTTTTGTGCGACTTTTTACATTGCGCCGTGACAAAACTATGCAAGTCAGCTATGTGATTTTTAGATTTTTCTATTGCACTTCTGTCAGATGCAACGACATTGCAAGATGTCCTGGATTGAAGGGAAAAAAAATAGGCATGTCATTTGTTTTTGTAATTTTTCTCTATATAAGCTCTATATTTTTGTGCGACTTTTGACCTTGTGCCGTGACAAAACTATGCAAGTCAGCTATGTGATTTTTAGATTTTTCTATTGCACTTCTGTCAGATGCAACGACATTGCAAGATGTCCTAGATTGAATGAAAAAATAAAAGAAATTCTACTCATGTCCTTTTTGGATAATTTTCTCTATATAAGCTTTATATAATTGTGCGACTTTTGACCTTACGCCGTGACATAACTATGCAAGTCAGCTATGTGATTTTTAGATTTTTCTATTGCACTTCTGTCAGATGCAATGACATTACAAGATGGCCTGGATTGAAGGAAAATTAAAAAATTTTTCGGCATGTCATTTTCGGGTAATTTTCTCTGTACTAGCTCTATATTTTTGTGCGACTTTTTACCTTGCGCCGTGACAAAACTATGCAAGTCAGCTATGTGATTTTTTAAATTTTTCTATTGCACTGCTATCAGATGCAACGACATTGCAAGATAACCTAGATTGAATGAAAAAATAAAAGAAATTTTAGGCATGTCATTTTTTTTTTTGTAATTTTCTCTATATAAGCTCTATATTTTTGTGCGATTTTTGATCTTGTGCCGTGACAAAACTATACAAGTCAGCTAAGTGATTTTTAGATTTTTCTATTGCACTTCTGTCAGATGCAACGACATTGCAAGATGGCCTGGTATTAAGGACAAATAAAAAAATTTTAAGGCATGTCATTTTCGGGTAATTTTCTCTATACTAGCTCTATATTTTTGTGCGACATTTGACCTTGCGCCGAGACAAAACTATGCAAGTCAGCTATGTGATTTTTAAATTTTTCAATTGCACTGCTGTCATATGCAACGACATTGCAAGATGTCCAGGATTTAAGGAAAAAAAAAAATAATTTAGTCATTTCATTTTTGGGTAATTTTCTCTATATAAGATGTATATTTTTGTGCGACATTTGACCTTGCGCTGTGATAAAACTATGCAAGCCAGCTATGTGATTATTAGATTTTTCTATTGCACTTCTATCAGATGCAATGACAATGCAAGATGTACTGGATTGAAGGAAAAAAAAAATAGGCATGTCCTTTTTGTGTAATTTTCTTTACACTAGCTCTATATTTTTGTGCGACTTTTGACCTTGCGCCGTGACAAACTTATGCAAGTCAGCTATGTGATTTTTAGATTTTTCTATTGCACTTCTGTCAGATGCAACGACATTGCAAGATGTCCTTTATTTAAGGAAAAATAATAAAAAAATAGGCATGTCATTTGTTTTTGTAATTTTTCTCTATATAAGCTCTATATTTTTGAATTACGGACACTTCGACACCGGACGATTCGACGCCGGACGGTTCGACGCTGCCAGTTCGACGCCAGGACGTTTCGACGCCAGGTCGTTTCGACCCCGGTCGGTGCAACTAGGGTCGAAACGTCCTGGGGTCGAAGTGTCCGGGGTCGAATCGACCGGGGTCGAATCGTCCGGTGTAGAACCGTCCGGGGTTGAACCGACCGGGGTCGAAACGACCTGGCGTCGAAACGTCCTGGCGTCGAACTGGCAGCGTCGAACCGTCCGGCGTCGAATCGTCCGGGGTCGAAGTGTCCGACCACCGCATAACCCGATTGAGTTTGAAATTGGATGGTTATTTGGAGAAAACCTAATTTTGGGCCTGGTAAAGTATGCCTGCTGACGTCATGTTCTTTAATTACTAAAAATTGGCAGCGGAGCGACGTCACTGAAAGTAGAATAATTAACCACCACAACCAAACTACGGCCAGATGCGGCCCGCGAGGCCCTCTCATCCGGCCCATGGAGCTTTTAAAAAGATACTATTTTTACCCATAGTTAACCACAAAACTTAGTTGTAGATGTTAGTAGTTGGTGGGTCAGAGATAATTCGACCCTTCGTCAGAAATGTTTGCAGATCATTTAAAAAAACAGATCATGTAAACACAATTAAAAGGTTTGATAGACAATCTGTCAAAAGTCTTAGACAATAATTATCAAATAGATACAATATTACCAGTATCCTCAAAAGCATTTGACAAAGTTCAACCCGTCAGATAACTACAAAAAACGTAACTACTTTTGAATCTCAGGACCCTTACATCACTGGATCCAAGACTTATAAAAAGGATTTTTTACGAAAGTGATAGAGATATAAAACTAAAATGTAAGGGACCCATCTAGCAAAGAAAATATTGATAAACTAGAACAAATTCAAAATAGAGCTGCCAGATTCATTACTGGAGAATATTTAAAACTGACAAAAATAACACTGTTAGTTAAATCATTAAACCTTGAAAACTTGAGGATAGAAGAACCTAGAATAAAGTAGTAATTATACATACAAAAATAATTCTAATTTAGAAATACAACACAGAGATAACGTAATGAAATTCTTAGATAGACATAATGATAAAACACCTTTCTTATTCCGTATCCAAGAACAAACACATAAAAATTTCCATTCTTCCCGTTCGGAATTCGGGCGTAGAATGGGTTGCCTGAAGAAACCAGGAAAGCTAACACTATTTGAACTTTTAAAACTTTATAAAGAATGCAGGACTAGTCACAAACTATTTATAAGCGTAGATCACCATAATCGGAGCATCTGTAACAGAGAATTATAATAAAAAAAGGATAATTTATAGATCTATAGCGTTGAATCTCAGTAAGCAACTGGGCTCACATCGCTTTACATGAAAGATAAGACAAGATCAGATATATATATGAGCCTGAGATACACTTGGTCTTTTATAGTTGGATTGTTTGATTACTAGAAATGAGTTTTCAATTGTTAGATGAATTAATTTTTGGATGGGTATTGTCTTGGTAAACTGTTGCCTAGCTCATTGGTTGATTCTATTCCCTGTCTATGGTGGTTCATAGAACACCAAAGTTAAAAGTTATAAAATGTACGTGAATTTTATTTTTTACCATATACAAAACTTCCATCAGGAATGCACATCACTCACTTCCGGAGATGGCCCTTCAGTGGGATCCCACAAATACAAGGCAGTTATTGGAACAAGGCATGTTTGATGGTAGCTCTCATGGTGGTAAGTGGAGAAAGTATGCTTGATGGTAGCCCCAATAGAACTTTTTAAACACAAAGGATAATTAAAGTATACTAGACATCTCTCAGGATTTAATAAACACTACATTGATGATGTCATTGTGGTCACTCATGTAAGGACAAGTACACTTTGAACAGTTTATTCATGTAACATGTTCCTTTCGTTTGGTATTAAATTGCTCTCCCGGGTTTGTAAACTATCCATTAACTTCTTAGATATAAGTGTGGAGGAAACTCACGGTCTCTGGACAAACGATGGGCAGAAAAGGGAAGGGAGGCAGTGGCGTAGCTGGGGGGCGGAGGGGGCGGTCCGCCCCGGGCGGCACTCATTCAAAGGGCGGCATTGGTGGGCATTTGAAAAATAAACCCAGACATTTCCGAAAACCGCCCCCTTTCTTTTGAGGGTGAAAACCATAGTGAAACAAAAAGAATCCCAATTAGTAGTTTAAATTAACGGATTCGTGAAACATTTGTTTGATTACATAATGGTTGTTATTACTAACGCAGAACAGTTTAAAAATTTAAAATCGCTAAAAAAAGTAACAATTTGTTAGCAAAATTAAGCGGTATTCGTCACAGATGGCGCTTTTAAAAGAAAACTGCACAAAAAACCATCACCGATGGTCCGAATATATGCAGTATTAATATCGCACGACCGTTTTAACGTGGATTTTTCGACAT
>MUZC01000517.1:3158-13484 GCA_002072015.1 Radix auricularia
CCTTCAATGAGGTTAACGTTCCCTTCAATGAGGTTAACGTTCCCTTCAATGAGGTTAACGTTCCCTTCAATGAGGTTAACGTTCCCTTCAATGAGGTTAACGTTCCCTTCAATGAGGTTAACGTTCCCTTCAATGAGGTTAACGTTCCCTTCAATGAGGTTAACGTTCCCTATCAATTAGGTTAATATTCGCCTTCAATTAGGTTAATGTTCGCCTTCAATGAGGTTAATGTTCGCCTTCAATGAGGTTAACGTTCCCTTCAATGAGGTTAACGTTCCCTTCAATGAGGTTAACGTTCCCTATCAATGAGGTTAACGTTCCCTATCAATGAGGTTAACATTCCCTTCAATGAGGTTAACGTTCCCTTCAATGAGGTTAACGTTCCCTATCAATTAGGTTAATGTTCGCCTTCAATGAGGTTAATGTTCGCCTTCAACGAGGTTAACGTTCCCTTCAATGAGGTTAACGTTCCCTATCAATGAGGTTAACGTTCCCTATCAATGAGGTTAACGTTCCCTTCAATGAGGTTAACGTTCCCTATCAATTAGGTTAATGTTCGCTATCAATTAGGTTAATGTTCGCCTTCAATGAGGTTAACGTTCCCTATCAATTAGGTTAACGTTCCCTTCAATGAGGTTAACGTTCCTTTCAATGAGGTTAACGTTCCCTATCAATGAGGTTAACGTTCCCTATCAATGAGGTTAACGTTCCCTTCAATGAGGTTAACGTTCCCTTCAATGAGGTTAACGTTCCCTGTCAATGAGGTTAACGTTCACCTTCAATGAGGTTAACGTTCCCTGTCAATGAGGTTAACGTTCCCCTTCAAAGTATTTATATATTCAAAATAATATGCACAGTGTGGCAAAAAAAAAAAAAAATTACAGACTGAACTTGACTGAAACCTCTTGGTGTAAAAAGGGGACGGGACGTGGTGGGGGTGTGGTCACCCATGGCGAGACTGAACTCCAGCAAACATGTGAATGTCAACAATAGACGGCTAACATACATTTATATAGAGATAACCTAAAAGTGCATTAATATAATTACGGTACATTCGATCGATCTATGCATTGTTAGGTGACACGAGTCCCATGCGCAAAACTTCAGCTCAATAGCATCACAGGAATTTGGTCATTTTTTTCTTTTGTTATACGCCGCCCCGACCTACGGACCAAGACAGAGAGAGAGAAAGAGAGAGAGAGAAAGAGAGAGAGAAAGAGAGAGAGAAAGAGAGAGAGAGAGAGAGGGAGAGAGAGAGAGAGAGAGAGAGAGAGAGAGAGAGAGAAGAGACAGAGCCGGCGGTGAAGTTAATATAAGGGATTTAAAAGTCAGTACGAGTCCACACATCATGACATCACCAATCAATCACATCACCAATCACACATTATGATGTCACACCACAGACACACCACAATTGAACTCGCACCAACACGTCATGTTCGAGTTCACAACCAGATAATTTCCTCTCTTTGTTCTTCCATGTCTAATTCTTTTTTTTTTTTTAAAGGAACAAAATCCAAAAACCAAAAAGAAAAAAAGAACCGTGTAAAGAAATACAGCATCAAATGATGACCGGACTCTGGTGAGCTTTCTCTTGTAACCAGCTCGATGAAGTGTCGTCTGTTAGCGTGTGGATAAATACCGACTGATAATATGTTCCGGTGCGATTGCATGCCGGGACGTCGCTTGCCCGCGAGTGATTGTTGTCATGGTGGCGATGGGAACAATGAGGAGGCCGAGAGCACTTCGAGGCGGATTCCGCGAGGCAGGTTTTGAGGGCGTGGTCGGGGGTTGAGCTGTGGGTAATGAGGGAACAACTCAGACCAGTGGAGGGGGTGAAAGAAACGACACCCCTCGAGTTTGTTTTTAACCCCTCGTTTCAAAAGACTTTTGCCACCAAAGTTGTTTTGAAACAGTTTTTTCCCCCTTTCCTGACAAAAGCCACACCCTTCACCTCAACTCGGACCATTGCTGACCCTTGGGTGTGGGGGGGGGAGGGGTGACGAAATAAATTGCCTGAGACTCGATGAGTCGTTCGGCCGGACATTAGAAAATTTGGTGAATGATATCACATGACTCGAAGATCACTTCGCGCTTCCGCTGCCTCGCGTAGTAGAGTTATACTCTTTATTGTAGTGTAAAATGTTGTAAAATTTCTAAGTATTGTGTTCCATAATATTTTTTATGGATGGCGAGGTAACTAGAAAATGAGTTCAAAATTTTTTGTCTAAAGACAACAGTGGGAAACGCTTGTTATAGGATTTGGAAGGGGGGAGGGGGAGGGGGTGAATCTTTTGGTTGTATTACGTCACTGTCTTGGTAGATGCGTCCTATAAGTAAATCTATGTGGTGGCTATTGTATTTCTCCCCCCCCTGGCAGCGTACTGCCCCGTGAGCGCCAAGTTGAATGCGGGCATCATATCATCTTGGCGCCCCACAAAGTCTCTGGTCACCGTCCTCTGTTCTGTGGGCAGTCAATGTGTGTTGGGTCAGGCTGGTTGGCCAACCGTTTACATAAAACATGTCATATCCAAAGCAAACTAGTTTCTTTAAAAAATAATAAAAGAAATATTCTTCATTCTCATTCTTAGAAAAAAACTTAACATCAATCCAATAATAGGCGCAAATCTCCGAATCATACAATTGTTATGAATTAGGAATAGTTGTTAACAGCTACATTATTTTGACCATTTCCAGGGATTACCTTGAAGTACAAGAGGCTGTTGCGCCTTAGCCAGCGTTTCTATGAGTGCGTCGAGTGAAATGCCAGGATACCGAAATGCACGAGTCATTATCTCTACTCGAGTAGCTGTGACCGATTCGATGGATCGGAAATGAGATTCTATAGCTGCAAGGACAAAACAATGCGTGAGTGGGCCGAATAATCTCGACCCGAAGAAACTCTGTGTACGCCCAGGTCATTGTTTCTCTTCTTACCCACCCGCCGACCGCCACCACAACTGCCACTTTTCAGCAGACGCGTGACGTAAGTGCTATGTACTCTCATTGGTTAACAGCATTCGATTGGGGCTAAAAAAATCCTTCCTTGGGGCTCGTGGGGGGAAAGCCCGGAAGTGGACAGCACTTTGTGGTTTCTTGTTGTGGGATATGACTGTACCTTGATTAGGCGACCCTTCTTCAGACAGATTTCGCCACTCGAGCGATTCCAAGATTTTAGCTCCGGGCAATGGCGATCTCTCCACCGACACCTCACGATGTTTTTTGTAATGTATTCTTTTTGTTTCCACCAGCCATGTGTGAAAATGTTCGAGTGAATAATAATCTTCTGTTAAATCGATTTGTTTTCTTTTAAATCTTGCGACAATCGTACTGTGTGTTCGTTCTTTTGTCAGTCGTTATTAGCTCCCCTTATCAACGCTCAGTCTGTTAATGGTTGTGTTTCTGGGTATTTGTCACGTGACTTTTTAATTGTATTTAAATATTATTTTGTGTGTGTGAGTGCGTGTGTGTGTGCGCGCGCTTCCACTGAAATGTAGTCCAGTTTTGAGTACATTGCACTATGAGTTCATTTATTTTAGATTTGAAACAATTGGAAATATAAAAGAATGTTGATTTGCGTCCCGACAGGAATAAGAAGACGAAGTGTCGCACGAGAGTTTTCAGTTATCTTCAACGAAGATAAAGAGAGGTAAAAAAAAAACAAAAAAAACAAAAAACGTTTTTATAGGTGGACTAAAAAGAAGACAATAATTTAAAATTTATAAGTTCAAGTACTCCGATTTAATGTGACTAAAAACGTTGGGCGGGCGCTTATGGGGTGTTTGGTATAAAAATTAAAGATTTATAATTTAGAAGGCAAAAGAGAGATTTATAAGTGAGAGAATGAGTGAACTGCATAAGTGAAACCTCATAAGCGCCCGACCCATGTTTTTATCCATGTTAAATAAAACTTTTTTTGCCGGAAAGCCGCATTAACTCATTAGTTTGGCAGCCGACTCCTAAGTTTTGTGATAAACTACAGGTAAAGATAGTATTTAAAGGTCTCAAGGGGCCGGATGAGATCGCCTCGCGGGCCTCATCTGGCATGCGGGCCGTAGTTTGCAGACCCCTGGTCTTAGTGTAAAATCATAGAGTATATCGACAATTTTATTTCTATATTTATGATAATAATACTAATAATAATAAATTGATAATATATATAGCGCTGTATCCCAGTAAGGAACTGGGCTCACGGCGCTTTACCTGAAGGTAATAACATACATATACATAATAAATTAGCATTCATACCATAACAACAACAACAACACTAATTGCTGTACATAACACAAAAAGCTACGTTAATTATTAAAAGAAACGTCGTTTCATTAATTTTGAAAATAAATTTTGAAAAGATGTGTCTTAAGTGAAGTCTTGAAGGACTTGGTTATTTTAATAATACGGATGTGCAATGGTAGAGGATTCCATTGTTTGGCTGCACAAAAAGATGAAGACCTTTTGCCAAACGTTTTAGTACGTGTCTTAGGATCAGAGAGATTACGTGTGTCTGCAGAAGAACGTAGCCGACGAGTGTGTGAGTAGACCGACAAAAGTTCAGTAAAATAGGAGGGGCATGAGTCGGAAAGGAATATGTGACAGAGACCGGCCAGTTTGTAATCAATTCAGGTTGTATAGAAGTGAGTAAAGTAGCGGAGTAACATGTTCGTGTTATTTTGCCGTATAACTAGTCTGGCAGCTGAACTTTGAACTTTCTGTAGTTTTTCAATGCATTTTTAAGCGCACATGACAGAAGAGAATTGCAATAATCAATACGAGCTAGAAACAGAGCACAGACTATAATAGAGTTTTTGTCTCACTAGTTGTTAAGTAATGGCGGATTGAGCTGATCTGACGGATGGCGGTGTGGGCAGAGCGACAGATGTGATTGATGAAGTTGTTGGTAGACATGTTGTCAGAAATAATGTAGCCAGAATTCCTAGTCGAAGTTGTGAACAGTATACCCGAACGGGCTACCTGAATGGAACTCGGAAGAGACAGAGTGCTGCGTGATTTATTGTTGCAAGATAGAAATGCTTCAGTTTTGTCATCATTTAGCTTGAGTTTGCTGAAAGTCATCCAAAACTTTTTTTTTTTACCTGACCAATGCACTCCTGCAACAATTGGACAGTGGAGTCAATATAAGAGGGATCAGTGTGAGTTTATAGCTGAGTTACATCTGAAATGATTGACTTTTAACTGAATGCTGTTCAATCAGTAGAAGTAGTGGTCTTGTATAAAGTACAAAAAGTACCGGGCCCAAAACGGAACCCTGAGGCACACCATCAACCAAATCAGCTTTGTAACAGCCATCTACTGATACTTATATAGTACATAGGAAAATTCACTAAATACTAATTGAGGTGATTTCTCTGTTGCCTTCTAAATTATAAACCTTTAATTTTTATACAAAATACATCATAAGCGCCTGCCCAACGTTTTAATACCACGGGGATGTGGTCACGGGGTGGGTTCCGGTGGCACGTGGATGTCAACAATAGCAGACGGATACATAAGCTATATAGAGATAAACTAAAAAATGCATTAATTTAATTATGGTACATTCGAGCGACCTTTTGACACAATGCATTGTCATTCAAGATCTACCTGTGGTAAAATTGTGTGATCTCTCGGACCATCAGAAGAGGTTTAATTTTACTTTGGAAAAAATTGTAATTTTGCGGACAGGAACGAAAGCAAGTAAATAAAAAACGTGGTAAAAAAATGAGGGATATCAAAAGCAAGTTTAGAATTTGTAAAGCCGCGTATTAAAAAATATGAATATATAACTCTTGACATGTAATCACTAGGGAGTATTTAATCTGAACTTGGTTTCACGTGAGATATTGAAACTGTCGACAATAAGACTGGTCGATTTTTAAAAAATTCTTCTTGCTTTTGTTTGTCCACAATGGACGGCTTCTTGCCGATACGTTCATTATCTTGTTGTGTCTTTATTCCAGGTTTACCGAATGCATAGACCATTTAATACCTTCCCAAAATTTAATCTATTGGTTATAACAAAATAATGCTTTATGTAGAATCCGGGCCGGTCTTAGCAATTGTGGGGCCCTATGCGGCTTAGTTGGCGGCCAAGTTTGGGTAGGGATAAGGAAATAATAAGGATGATAAGTGAAAATTAAGATAGGCGGGGCCTAAGAAAGAGCAGGGCTCACTGCGGCCGCATTGGTTGCAGTGGCCTAAGACCGGCCCTGTGTAGAATGACAAAATCAAACTAAAATCAACTCATTCAAAATACGCTATTCAAATTGTAAGAACCCTGGAAATCAAAGTGTAGTAATTTCTGTCTTTATTTGACTGTTAAATAAATACTTTCCTAGTAGTTAGGAACAATCTAAATAAATAATGTTACATTTTTCCTTACTACCGTTTGAGGAGAAATTAGATTTTTCTTTTAAAAAAATTTCAGTATGGAATGGAATGACTATCAAAACAAAGCTCGGCAAAAAAAGTCTTCTTCAATAGACAACTACTAACATTAAAAATAGAAAAATCAACGAATAACACATTCATCTGTATTTATTTTTCGTAGACGTTTACAAGATCTGAAGGATGCAAAAAAAAAAAAAAAAAAAAAACTCTGAAAGATAAATAACTCATTTTTAAATCTGATACATAAAATGACAATGTAAAGATTTCGACAACTGAAAACAGATGTTGACACTAAATGTAATTGAGAGAGCTTAATGTAATGAACAAAATGGGGGTGAGACTACAATCAGGCTTATAAATTAGTAAATGGAAAACAGGTAAACAGGTTAGCTGTTTTGTTACGTCCCGTCGGGCTAACTCATACCCTGTTCACCTGTTTTGTTACGTCCCGTCGGGCTAACACATACTCTGTTTACCTGTTTTGTTACGTCCCGTCGGGCTAACTCATACCTTGTTTACCTGTTTTCAATTTACGAGCTTAATGTAAGCAGGTCTTATTGTTTCCTTACAGGGCCGGTCTTAGGCCACTGCAACCTACGCGGCCGCAGTGGGTCCCGCGGTATCTTAATCTTCGCTTATTTTTCTGATTAATTCCTTATCCCTACCCTAACAGGGCCCCGTAATTGCTAAGACCGACCCTGACCCTGTTTCTTTATAAACATATCACAAGAAAACCAAGCGACATCGTTTAAACAATAAATGGCACCAGCCCTGAAAATCTTGTTGATGATCCTCATGTCCCCGGTTGTGATTTTAAATAGATTTAAAAAAATAAAACTTAAGGCCAAATGAATTTTTTTTAAAGATGTAGTCTAATGTGAATTGTTTTCAAACTCCATATTTGCAGGCTACATTCAAGATTTTTTTAAAGAAAACAATTTCTGTACATAATCTTTAAAAAAAGTTGTTATACAGAATGAAAGCTTTCAAACAATTATAAAAAGAGGGTTATATGCAATAATAAGTGTTTGTTTTGTGTTGGTGTGTTAGCGAGTACATACATTATTCGCCAAATGTATTGTAGATTAAGCATTCTTAATTAAAATTTACATTTTGTCTAGATATTTTTTTTTACTTCAGTTATCGATAAATAGTATTAACATGTTTTTAAAAGTTTCCATGTCTTTACCGTTGATCTTGTTCAAAGTTAGGCTTTATGTGTGTGTGTATATATATATATTCTTAATTCTAATTTCCGCTCTAATTTTCACATGAGTCAATAAAGATTAGCAACGTAATCATTTCATTTTAGCTGAAAATTCTAGATCTAAACTTTGAACAAAAAAGACTTGATTTTTTTCCATTAAAATAAACTTCATTTTGATTGTAAAAAGAATTTAGAACACTTGATGTCTTTTGATATCTGTTTTTTAAAAAAATAATTATTGGACTCCCTTAAGTATTATAGCAAGAGTATTATCCAACCTAAAAACACATTTTATTTTAATTACTAACAGGTGGCTTAAATAAGGAAAATTCAATAGAAACATTTTTTATATAAAAAAAAAAATTAGTATGAAAATTTTGAAATTTTATTTTTAATAGAATATTGATCATCCTAATTAAATGGTAATATCTTTGCATTTGAGATAGGTACCCGTTGGTATTTGTAAAATTTATTTTAAAAAAAATTATTTTATAAAGTGCATTAGATTTAACATTGAGGAATTAATAATTTTAAAAAAAAAAACAAATTTAGACTTAAGACTTGTTTTAACTTGGCATTGCACTCATCTTCAGTATTTAAGATTGCATATTTAGTTAGGAAAGTCACATTTCAAAGAAACGCAACAGATCATATTTTTATTATTTATTTTACTAGCATTTTAATTGCATTCACGCTGTTTCCTATAAATGTATTTTTTTAAAAAAGCAATAGAGTACCGACTCGAGAAGTTGGGCAAATATGCTGGTATATTAACCAAAAAAAAACCCCATATTTATGACAGTAAATTAATAAAATGATGTCCTTATATATGGTAGTAAATTAATAATGCCCACAAATATGATGGTATGCTATTAAAATAATCCCCACAAAAATGATGGTATGCTAATAAAATAATGCCCACATATATGATGGTATGCTAATAAATGATGCCCACCTATACGCCCTTATATTCAGTGGCGTAGCTAGAGCTTTTGCCGCCCGGGGCGGTCTCCAATTTGCCGCCTTTTAGGGGACAAATGACGTCACACATGGGGCTGAGAGGTGTCACACATTTGAAATCACATCAAAACGCGCAACTTTAAATAAAAGTTCTACTTAAAAATATGATTACCGCACTTTATGAATGAAGTTTTACATGGATTTGCGCGTGTTAGGATATTAGAGTGCAGCCTTACACTAAAAATATTTAAATGACAAAAGAATTGATTGGAAACCTGCTCATTTTCAAATATATAATACGGCTTTTAAGGGGTTGGGGACCTTTGTGATGTCACATTGAAGAAGGGGTCTAAGTTTTTTGTGATGACGTGTGACCAGGGGCAGGGGGTGAAAACTCAGCAAAAATCGCGTGACGTCATTTCAAGGACGGCCACTTAAACCAATCGTACGATGGTCTTTATAATTTATAAATAAATAAACAATAAGTAATTTAATTGCATCAATTCTTTGTAAAATTAAAAGGTGGGAAACAATTCCATGCCATATTTATCTAAGATTAATAAAAGAGGCCGCATAAGATGATATACATATTTGTACACATTTTAAAAAATCATGTTAAGCCTGATCCCTATTGGAATTCAGGACGTGTTAGCGCATTTTTGTATTATGTATCTGTACTTATGTTAGATATCAGCATAATGTAGTTATCAGTAATTGTGTTTAGATTTTAGACATATTTGTATGAATTTTCTTGTGTAATGAATATACCTGACATTTTTTTAATTTAAAAGTCATTTCTTTACATTTAAATTTTTTTAATTTTCTCTTTAATGTAACTACAAGTCACCACAAATGATGACGTAAAACTCTCTAAACTTTTACACATATTCTAATGACGTCAACTAAAAAAAAACTAATTCTTTTGCACGCTTTCGCACCACTCTTCAATGCCTGAAAGACTCAATATTCGACTTCCGGCAATGGCGGCCGTTCCCTGCGCTAGTGTTACCTCTCGATTCGAAATATTTTGTGGTAGTTTTAACGGGGTTTTTTAACGGATCGAGTAACTGAGTGTTGATGCACAAATTGCAGGTCAGGACATACAAAAAACATATATACCTCATGGGTCTAGGACTTATGGATGCTGAGATCAAGGGTGATGACAGACGGACGGACGAACAAAACGGGTGCAATAGCGCATTCGACTTCTCGAAAATGCGCTAAAAATACAAGATTCTTTTTTGGTTTAAGGCCACAAGAAGAAAAACATACTCCAAATTTACAGAAGAAAAATAAAAATGACAAATTTATATGCTTTTATTTTTTATTTAAAATACATTATTTTTTATAAACAAATATTTTATTTATAAATTTACGTAAACCTAACTTTCATAGTAGAGAAATCGTGTATTATGTTATCAAATTTAAATTATTTGTAAAATCTTGTTCCATGAACAATATTGCAAAAGTATAATGTTTGGTAAAGAATTTTCCAATGTATACAGTTAAATATATTTTATAGATTAAGGGGGCGGTGGTCGGACACTTCGACACCGGACGATTCGACGCCGGACGGTTCGACCCTGCCAGTTCGACGCCAGGTCGTTTCGACCCCGGTCGGTTCGACCCCGGACGGTTCTACCCCGGACGATTCGACCCCGGTCGATTCGACCCCGGACACTTCGACCCCAGGACGTTTCGACCCTAGGGTGTTTCGACCCCGGACGATTCGACCCCTTTCTCTTTAAGGCGTGAAATGTTTTGGTTTTTAA
>MUZC01000517.1:20751-44502 GCA_002072015.1 Radix auricularia
ATGTTTTTTTTTTTTTTTTTTGTATAATAAAATTGTATACATTTTTTTGATGTATCATACAGTTATTATTAGTACTTTTTGTGTGTCTCGTGTCACGTGAGAAAAGTGCGAGATTGAGAAGAAGTCACGTGACGGAAGTACGTAACAGACCAGACTGCATTAGATGAGAGTGGAGAAGGCACCAGAGAGCGACAGGTTGCGCTTTAGGTCTCTGACAAGTTTCATCTTGTAACATTGCACATACGTCACGTGCTGCAGCATCAAACTTATTTTTAGTGACATCGAGGACTTGAAACTTGTTATTGTGAGAAAGATATTGTTGTGAAATAACGCCCACGAGAAAACGGGGGAAACAAACCCTTTACATCTCGGTCAAGTCAACTAAGGTGACTTAAATCAACGTAAAATAGTTAAAGATTTTTTTATAGAAAAGTCTAAAAAAGAATGTCGCGATATTTGGTCACTATAAAAAACGGATTATTTCAAACTAAATCTCTGGATAATTACCCCTGTTGGCCTACACTTACACAATTACCCCTGTTGGCCTACACTTACACAATTACCCCTGTTGGCCTACACTTACACATATACCCCTGTTCACCTACACGTACACAATTACCCCTGTTGGCCTACACTTACACAATTACCACTGTTGGCCTACACTTACACACTTACCCCTGTTGGCCTACACTCAGAGGCGTCACTAGGGTTGGTGTCACCCGGGGCGGTAGCTCAAGGTGTCACCGGGGGCGGTAGCTTTTGGTGTCACCCCTTACGATTTAATCCATAGAACTCCTCTGAGTTTTCCAGTGCCAAATAACGGGAATATATAGATAGAATTTTACGGTCTGGTGTCACCCCCCTGATGGTGTCACCCGGGGCGGTCCGCCCCCTCCGCACCCCCCTAGCGACGCCACTGCCTACACTTACACAACTACCCCTGTTGGCCTACACTTACACAATTACCCTGTTGGCCTACACTTACACAACTACCCCTGTTGGCCTACACTTACACAACTACCCCTGTTGGCCTACACTTACACAACTACCCCTGTTGGCCTACACTTACACACTTACCCTTATTGGCCTACACTTACACAACTACCCCTGTTGGCCTACACTTACACACTTACCCTTGTTGGCCTACACTTACACAACTACCCCTGTTGGCCTACACTTACACAATAACCCCTGTTGGCCTACACTTACACAACTACCCCTGTTGGCCTACACTTACACAACTACCCCTGTTGGCCTACACTTACACAACTACCCCTGTTGGCCTACACTTACACACCTACCCCTGTTCCCTTACACTTACACAACTACCCCTGTTCCCTTACACTTACACAACTACCCCTGTTCCCTTACACTTACACACTTACCCCTGTTGGCCTACACTTACACAACTACCCCTGTTCCCTTACACTTACACAACTACCCCTGTTCCCTTACACTTACACACACCTCTTTCATTACCGCCGATCACCACTGCGACTCTTCTTGTCTCACGTCTATCCAATGTTCATTGTTTCGCAGTCCACCTCACTGTCTTAACTTCTCTGTCATAATCTTATAAATATTTTGGGTGTAACTCCCTCCCCACTCCCCACAGACACTCTAATAACACCCGACTTAAACTTTGCTTACGTTGTTTGACCACTGAGGATCCCCCCCTCGATTATCAACACGAGGAAGCCGAGGCTAAGCAGCGAGGGTAATTTCAACTGTGATCTGTGTCACGCGAGATGTCGTTATTTTGTTTCCATTACGAGGCTGACAAGTTAATGCCGGGTGTTCTGGCGTGTTGTTGACAATCTGGGCAGATACTAACACCGAGGAGATCATTGACTAAAGTAACGTTTACAACATGGAGTAAGTGGATCATTGACTAAAGTATCGTTTACAACATGGAGTAAGTGGATCATTGACTAAAGTAACGTTTACAACATGGAGTAAGTGGATCATTGACTAAAGTAACGTTTAAGTAACGTTTACAACATGGAGTAAGTGGATCATTGACTAAAGTAACGTTTACAACATGGAGTAGATCATTGACTAAAGTAACGTTTACAACATGGAGTAAGTGGATCATTGACTAAAGTAACGTTTACAACATGGAGTAAGTGGATCATTGACTAAAGTAACGTTTGCAACATGGAGTACATCATTGACAAAAGTAACGTTTACAACATGGAGTAAGTGGATCATTGACTAAAGTAACGTTTACAACATGGAGTACATCATTGACAAAAGTAACGTTTACAACATGGAGTAAGTAGATCATTGACTAAAGTAACGTTTACAAAATGAAGTAGATCATTGACTAAAGTAACGTTTACAAAATGAAGTAGATCATTGACTAAAGTAACGTTTACAACATTGAGTCGATCTTTGAAAACAACTCCCACGAGAAACACCGCAAACACCGCTTTTCCCGACCCCCCCCCCCCCCACACACACACAATAATTTTAAAGTAATTTTAGCGTCTAATCCCTTTAAATTGCAACCATATTTAAATTATCGAGACACCGTGAAAACGCGTAGTCGATTCCATAATTATTTAATCAGGTCTTCGACACGGGCTTTGTAATGTAATCGGAAAAAACTTTATTCTCAAACTTTTTGTGAAGATATGTAGTTCTATATATATTTTTGTCAAATTTTCTTTGAATTTTAATTTAAAAACCGCCCCCACCCCGAGGAAAAAAACTCAATGTCCTTATGAAATTGTTAATTACACTGTTAGCGTTAGTGTGTTTTATTTAAATTATGAAAAATCCATTTCACCTCTTGTCCGTCCTTGCTGCGATAATTACAATCATGTCCTTTTCATTAATGCTAAATATCAAGTTGAAAATTTGGTTTATTAAAAAAACGTGTCCACACTTTTATATATATATATAAATTATTTTTCCAATTTGCTCAATATGAAATGTCACGGGTGTTTAGAGCCAGGTGTAAACTTTGATAAGCACAGCGGTTCATCAAGGCGCGGGCTACCACAATTTCATATATGAAATATTTCAATTCAGTCAAATTCGTTATTAATAATTATAAAAAGAAAAATATATGTCCATTATTTAAAAAAAAAAAAAAAAAAAAAACTGCGCGACTTTGTTGGCGATTTACGGTAATTTTGTAGCGATGTAATGTAATGTGACTTCTTTTATCCATGTATTGTGAATTTGTTTGTGGTTTACGGTGACTTCCCAAGTGGCGTATCGTGACTTTATTAGCGGCCCCGTTAAGAGAAACTGTCTGTTGAAAGAGTGAAACCCGATCAGAAAATTTCGGGATCTAAAAAAAATTTCCGGCAACTGCTGTGGTGCCCCCTGTGTCAACTTTGTTCACACCATGGCGAACAATGTCTGGCTCGATGACACTTCTTGCAACAATGCAATTCTTGCAACAATACAATTCTTGCAGACAGACGGAGAAGGATATAAATTTTTTGGTTAAAGTTTAATTAAAGTATTCCTTTACATTACATACAATTTTCCATTCCATGGTTTATGATTGTAAATTTCCCATGATTCCAAAAAAATCACTTTTATGGCTAAGTACTGCTCTGCCACCCACTTGCCCCTGTGCAGTAACCACGTTGTGGGTTACAATGGTGTAGAATACTTATCACGTGATAATCTGAAAGAAATGTTGTCTCCAAACATACGTGTCCTTACATCAGCTTCACACTTGATCTCTGCCCAAGTTTCTCAGGCAGTGTGGATGGGCTCAAAATGAAGTGCCTCTGAATGGACTCCGTTTAATCGACTGAGATTTTCAGTTGTTGAGAAGGTTGTAATAATTTACTGATGAGAAGGTTGTAATAATTTACTGATGAGAAGGTTGTAATAATTTACTGATGAGAAGGTTGTAATATTTTACTGTTGAGAAGGTTGTAATAATTTACTGATGAGAAGGCTGTAATAATCTACTGATGAGAAGGTTGTAATAATTTACTGATGAGAAGGCTGTAATAATTTACTGATGAGAAGGTTGTAAAATTTACTGATGAGAAGGTTGTAATAATTTATTGATGAGAAGGTTGTAATAAAATACTAATGAGGAGACAATTGTAGAGACTGTTGATAATCATTTTAAGAGACACCTTCCCCTAACTCTGTCCCATATAAACCCTGTCAAGTATCTGTCGAAAGACGCGTTTCAGCATACTATATTCTCTCATCCATTACAGACGATCTGTCTATACAGAAGATTATTGCGTCCACTTGATCTCTTATTCACAGACTCATCTTATTATCACTGGGGAGTGAGGGGTGGTGTAGGGGTCAGCACCTAATGACGCCCTGCAGGAGAAAGATCCCAAAAGTCAAATAACATTATTAGGGATGAGGTAATTAACGATTAATTTCTCGATTAATCGGTTTAAAATTTTATCGATTAAAATTATTTTAATCGATAAAATAGCGATTAAAATTAAAAGAAAATGTTTTAAAAAAGTATTTCGATTTATCAAGAAATAATCATTATTAATGATAAATAATAGTTTATATTTTTATGTAAAAGTAAAAATTTCTCCATTTAAAAAAGAAAAGATTTCTAAAGTGTAAACTTTAAAATAAAATGTTTTATAAGGAAAATTATATAAAAAGTTAAACATTTTTTAAACCAAATAAACAATGACAAAATTTAAATTTATTTGATTGAACTACTTATATTTAAATTTATCTCCTAACAACATTATATTTTTTTTCTTATTAAATACTCAAGTTATGGTCACAAAATGTGAAGGAAAATAGTTTACTGAAAAAAAAAGTGTTTATGAGGCATTAGAAAAAATAAACGCATAACTTTTGAACAGTTGAGAGAAAAAGATGATCTTTTATATTTTTTAAGTTAATTTGAAATTTTTATCCAATTGCCGAAACTTGAATGTTTTAAAAAAAAAAAAAATTTTGTTGTTAGTTTGTTGATAACTATGTTTAAAAACGTATACTGATTTTTTTTTTAATAAAATTTTTTTTTATATTATTATTTTTTGTTGTTGTAGTTATATATTAAGTTAAAAAAAACTTGTAGCCTAATATGTTAATTACAAAATATGTTAATGAGCAGGTTGCCACTAGAGAAGATTTCTACCAGAGCTGGTTGATACCGACGCAGGATGACTGACATACAGTCAAATCAGCTATGGTTACATACGGAGGATATGAGTTGCAGGAATAAAACTTGCAATGTTAACGAAACAAACTGAGCTATTTATTACTATTTCCCCAGAACTATCCATTCCTTAATCTCTTTCCTAAACTATTTTTTTTTTATAACCTAGACACCTTGCTTTTTTTTCTCTCTTTATTGATCTCTCTCATGATTTGTCTCCCATATCTCTCTCATTATTTGTCTCCCATATCTCTCTCATGATTTGTCTCCCATATCTCTCTCAATATTTGTCTCCCATATCTCTCTCATTATTTGTCTCCCATATCTCTCTCATTATTTGTCTCCCATCTCTCTCATTATTTGTCTCCCATGTCTCTCTCATTATTTGTCTCCCATGTCTCTCTCATGATTTGTCTCCCATCTCTCTCGTTATTTGTCTCCCATCTCTCTCGTTATTTGTCTCCAATCTCTCTCATTATTTGTCTCCCATCTCTCTCATTATTTGTCTCCCATCTCTCTCATTATTTGTCTCCCATCTCTCTCATTATTTGTCTCCCATCTCTCTCATTAATTGTCTCCCATATCTCTCATTATTTGTCTCCCATCTCTCTCATTATTTGTTTCCCATATCTCTCATTATTTGTCTCCCATATCTCTCATTATTTGTCTCCCATCTCTCTCATTATTTGTCTCCCATCTCTCTCATTATTTGTCTCCCATCTCTCTCATTACTTGTCTCCCATATCTCTCATTATTTGTCTCCCATATCTCTCATTATTTATCTCCCATATCTCTCATTATTTGTCTCCCATCTCTCTCATTATTTGTCTCCCATCTCTCTCATTATTTATCTCCCATATCTCTCATTATTTGTCTCCAATATATCTCATTATTTGTCTCCCATCTCTCTCATTATTTGTCTCCCATCTCTCTCATTATTTGTCTCCCATCTCTCTCATTATTTTTCTCCCATCTCTCTCATGATTTGTCTCCCATCTCTCTCATTATTTGTCTCCCCTCCCTCTCAAGATTTGTCTCCCATATCTCTCTCATTATTTGTCTCCCATCTCTCTCATTATTTGTCTCCAATATATCTCATTATTTGTCTCCCATCTCTCTCATTATTTGTCTCCCATCTCTTTCATTATTTGTCTCCAATATATCTCATTATTTGTCTCCCATCTCTCTCATTATTTTTCTCCCATCTCTCTCATGATTTGTCTCCCATCTCTCTCATTATTTGTCTCCCATCTCTCTCTTTTTTTGTCTCCCATCTCTCTCATGATTTGTCTCCCATCTCTCTCATTATTTGTCTCCCATCTCTCTCATTATTTGTCTTCCATCTCTCTCATTATTTGTCTCCCCTCCCTCTCAAGATTTGTCTCCCATATCTCTCTCATTATTTGTCTCCCATCTCTCTCATTATTTGTCTCCCATCTCTCTCATTATTTGTCTCCCAACTCTCTCATTATTTGTCTCCCATCTCTCTCATTATTTGTCTCCAATCTCTCTCATTATTTATCTCCCATATCTCTCATTATTTGTCTCCCATCTCTCTCATTATTTGTCTCCCATCTCTCTCATTTTTGTCTCCCATCTCTCTCATTATTTGTCTCCCATCTCTCTCATTATTTGTCTCCCATCTATCTCATTATTTTTCTCCTATCTCTCTCATTATTTGTCTCCCATCTCTCTCATTTTTTGTCTCCCAACTCTCTCATTATTTGTCTCCCATCTCTCTCATGATTTGTCTCCCATCTCTCTCATGATTTGTCTCCCATCTCTCTCATTATTTGTCTCCCATCTCTCTCATTATTTGTCTCCCATCTCTCTCATTATATGTCTCCCATCTATCTCAATATTTGTCTCCCATCTCTCTCATTATTTGTCTCCCCTCCCTCTCATGATTTGTCTCCCATATCTCTCTCATTATTTGTCTCCCATATCTCTCTCATTATTTGTCTCCCATCTCTCTAATTATTTGTCTCCCATATCTCTCTCATGATTTGTCTCCCATCTCTCTCATTATTTGTCTCCCATATCTCTCTCATTATTTATCTCCCATATCTCTCTCATGATTTGTCTCCCATCTCTCTCATTATTTGTCTCCCATATCTCTCTCATTATTTTTCTTCCATATCTCTCTTATTAATCGACTACCATATCTCTCTCATGATTTGTCTCCCATATTTCTCTCATTATTTGTCTCCCATCTCTCTCTCTTATTTGTCTCCCATCTCTCTCATTAATTGTCTCCCATCTCTCTCATTATTTGTTTCCCATCTCTCTCATTATTTGTCTCCCATCTCTCTCATTATTTATCTCCCATATCTCTCATTATTTGTCTCCCATATGTCTCATTATTTGTCTCCCATCTCTCTCATTTTTGTCTCCCATCTCTCTCATTATTTGTCTCATATATTTCTCTCATTATTTGTCTCCCATCTCTCTATCTTATTTGTCTCCCATCTCTCTCATTATTTGTCTCCCATCTCTCTCATTATTTGTCTCCCATAAGTCTCATTATTTGTCTCCCATCTCTCTCATTTTTGTCTCCCATCTCTCTCATTATTTGTCTGCCATCTCTCTCATTATTTGTCTCCCATATCTCTCATTATTTGTCTCCCATATCTCTCTCATTATTTGTCTCCCATATCTCTCTCATTATTTGTCTCCCATCTCTCTAATTATTTGTCTCCCATATCTCTCTCATGATTTGTCTCCCATCTCTCTCATTATTTGTCTCCCATATCTCTCATTATTTGTCTCCCATATCTCTCTCATTGTTTTTCTTCCATATCTCTCTTATTAATCGACTCCCATATCTCTCTCATGATTTGTCTCCCATATTTCTCTCATTATTTGTCTCCCATATCTCTCTCTTATTTGTCTCCCATCTCTCTCATTATTTGTCTCCCATCTCTCTCATTATTTGTCTCCCATCTCTCTCATTATTTTTCTCCCATATCTCTCATTATTTGTCTCCCATCTCTCTCATTATTTGTCTCCCATCTCTCTCATTATTTGTCTCCCATATCTCTCATTATTTGTCTCCCATATATCCCATTATTTGTCTCCCATCTCTCTCATTATTTGTCTCCCATCTCTCTCATTATTTGTCTCCCATATCTCTCATTATTTGTCTCCCATCTCTCTCATTATTTGTATCCCATCTCTCTCATTTTTTGTCTCCCATCTCTCTCATTATTTGTCTCCCATCTCTCTCTCATGATTTGTCTCCCATCTCTCTCATTATTTGTCTCCCATCTCTCTCATTATTTGTCTCCCATCTCTCTCATTATTTGTCTCCCATCTCTCTCATTTTTTGTCTCCCATCTCTCTCATTATTTGTTTCCCATCTCTCTCATGATTTGTCTCCCATCTCTCTTATGATTTGTCTCCCATCTCTCTCATTATTTGTCTCCCATCTCTCTCATTATTTGTCTCCCATATCTCTCTCTCATTATTTGTCACACATATCTCTCTCTCATTATTTGTCACCCATATCTCTCTCATTATTTGTCACCCATATCTCTCTCATTATTTGTCTCCCATATCTCTCTCATTATTTGTCTCCCATATCTCTCTCATTATTTGTCTCCCATATCTCTTTCTCATTATTTGTCACCCATATCTCTCTCATTATTTGTCACCCATATCTCTCTCATTATTTGTCTCCCATATCTCTCTCATTATTTGTCTCCCATATCTCTCTCACATTATTTGTCACCCATATCTCTCTCTCATTATTTGTCTCCCATATATCTCTCTAATTATTTGTCTCCCATATCTCTCTCTCATTATTTGTCTCCCATATATCTCTCTCATTATTTGTCTCCCATATATCTCTCTCATTATTTGTCACCCATATCTCTCTCTCATTATTTGTCACCCATATCTCTCTCATTATTTGTCTCCCATATCTCTTATTATTTGTCTCCCATATTTCTCTCATTATTTGTCACCCATATCTCTCTCTCATTATTTGTCTCCCATATCTCTCATTATTTGTCTCCCATATCTCTCTCTCATTATTTGTCTCCCATATCTCTCTAATTCCCTCCCTTCTCTCCCCCCCTCTCTCTCTCTCTCTGTCACTCTCATCATTGTAAACCTATAGTTCACTTAATTAAGTCTTAAAACATGTCCTCACACCACCTTAGAGTTTATTTCGTTTAATTAATTATTAAACGAATCACATCTTGAATCTTGCTCCGAGTCAGAGTTTCTTCAACCTCAGGGTGGCGCCGATTACATAGGTGTATCGAAAAAGTTGTATCGATACAGCGCATCTATGAATGATGCGTTCAGGATCCCATCACAAACAGGTCCGATTTCAAGAGGGGAACAGACGCGACGATTGTGTGTGTAGACATGAAATCCTCTCTGTGGCGTACAAAGGGTTAAATGTGTCGGATAATTTCAGGCCCTGCCGTTGAGGTGTTGCGTTGAAGCGAGAGAGCGGGCATTTGCATAACACACGAGGCCTGCATGACGAGGGCTCATCTTGGCGCCAGGGCGAAGACATTTTATCTCTGGAGAACCTTCTCAAATACGTACCGCGAAAAGATGTTAGCCGCAGGAGAATTGGATACAAATCTACCCGCTGTGACGTAGAGCGGCTGGAGTCTGCTCGGATTACACGAAACCGTCTGCGTAGCTATAGGTGGCGAGGTGTGTGGAGAAGGTATGAAACGTGTGGGTAACGATAGGTGGCGAGGTGTGTGGAGAAGGTATGAAACGTGTGGGTAACTATAGGTGGCGAGGTGTGTGGAGAAGGTATAAAACGTGTGGGAAACTATAGGTAGCGAGGTGTGTGGAGAAGGTATGAAACGTGTGGGTAACTATAGGTGGCGAGGTGTGTGGAGAAGGTATGAAACGTGTGGGTAACTATAGGTGGCGAGCTGTGTGGAGAAGGTACAAAACGTATGTCTAACTATAGGTAGCGAGGTGTGTGGAGAAGTTATAAAACGTGTGGGTAGCTATAGGTGCCGAGGTGTGTGGAGAAGGTATAAAACGTCTGTCTAACTTAAACATTTGTGACAATGCGTGTGTTGTAAGGCAGTGATATTCGGTAAACACTTGTGACAATGCGTGTGTTGTAAGGCAGTGATAATTTGTAAACACTTGTGACAATCCGTGTGTTGTAAGGCAGTGATAATTGGTAAACACTTTGACAATGCGTGTGTTGTAAGGCAGTGATAATTGGTAAACACTTTTGACAATGCGTGTGTTGTAAGGAAGTGTTCTCAATAAAAAAAAAAGGACGTTCCGTGTGTAATTTTGATAAATATATTTCTGCCCGTGCTGTAAATTTCGTTCCTTTTTTTTAATCATAATTTTCTAGAATAGAGGGAATCCTGATATTATAGCTGCCTTCACTTAATAAGAATTGTGAATTAATTGATTGCACATTTGTTTCATTTTTAACATGACGCTGTATTGGCTATTTTATCGAGACATTTGTATGTCGGATCTATTTACTAGAATATGCATCATCTGTATGGGACCCATCCACCAAAGAAAATATTGATAAACTGGAACAAATTCAAAAAAGAGCTACCAGATTCGTTACTGGAGAATATTCAAAACTCACAAGAGTAACATCCTTAGTTAAATCATTAAACCTTAAACACTAGAAAATTGAAGAACCAAGAGTAAATTAGTAAGTATCTATAAAGCAATTAATTCTAATTTAGAAATACAACACAAAGATACCTTAATACAACCCTCAGACATATATAGACATAAGGATAAAAACACTTTATCATCATTTAAAACTCTAATAAGAATACAGGATTAAACACAAACCATAGATAAACGTAGGACGCAATAATCTCCTGTACAGAAGGTGCGTCTGTAACATATATAAGAAAAAAATATTTACTGAATTTAGATTGACTTCCTTCCTACTCTGCTACAGGTGGGAGCCCAAGTTTTACGTGTGTGTTACTCTTTGTGAGGATTAGGATTAGGAAATGAATAAAATTTAACACTATGTTGACTTGCGTCTGGGGTCGATGTTTTTATCTTATTGAGTCGCTGTTTCAGGTTTCATATGCGCCGTTAGGTGGCCTTTCACAATATGTATATTTTTTAAAAGTAACATTAACACTATCTTTATAAAATAATTTACACTGGTTAGTTGTGCACACATTTTTTAACGTTTGGAAACGTTCGTTATGTTACTAATTGACAGTTATTGATGAGTTGTCAATGACAAACACCCGGACTTCGTTTTTTTAATAAGCATATAAATAGATTTCCGCCATTAAATGACAGGATCTGTACAACAAAACAACACAATAAACTTAAATTCCAGGCTTCGGTTGCAGTGTCATTATTTTACGAGCAGCAATCATCACAACTTGACAGCAGAAGTTTTAAGTGTCGCGTGTAACCACTCTAAGACACATCTATGAATTGTAGTTGGTCCCGCTCATCCCCCTCCCGCCGAAAATCCGTTTCAACAACCCATGACATCAATCATGACAGAGCCATGAACAACTGACGTTTCAATCAGATAAGACGGCGAAACGCGCAACTTAATCATGCCATAAATTTTGTAAGATGTTTGACACAAAAAATTTGTTTTTCTATGTTTGGGAGACGCGTTCCTTGCTGTGTGTGTGTGTGGGGGGGGGGGGGGTACCTGGAGTGAGTACGTATGTGATGAGTAGGAGGTGGCTGTGTATCTCTGGCGCCATCGTTTTCTATTACGCCCTCAGGTTCTGGACTTTAGGGATTATACTCTTTCAGATTATTGAATTCTATTATTTTAAAAACGTTTTAGTCCATATTGCATTTGTATTTGTTTATTTATAATTACCATGGGCGATCTGTTCTATATAAGACTATGAGCTGCCAAGAATAATAATGACCACTGTTATTATATATATTGTACAAGGTTGTTCTGGGGCGCCTACGGCTCCCACTTTTTTCAAAAGCCCAAGTAACTTACGTGAATGTTTTTGCATGCGTTCGAATCAGTGTGTCCCATAACCAACAATTGGTTTGTGAATGAGTTCAATAAAATGCATGAATAATTAAATTTTAGTTCTTTAGATTTTTTTATTTCTCACAAAATTTCTTTATGTACAACATTTCGAGTAAATAAACGATCATCGTCCCTTATCGTTAACGTCAACCAAACTATTAACGGCTCTTTTTACATCGTTCCCTTTTCCAAAATTAAAATGTAAGCTCAAACAATGACGTCACATACTATATTACGGCGAGAAACACCACATGCTTCATAATCTCGAAACCAAAATGGCTATGATTTTTACGTCCTTTGGTGTACATTTTCATTGACAGAAATGCAACGACTATGTCCCTTAACGTTACAGAATGACCAGGGCTTTTTATTATTTTTTTAAAGCTTTGTCTGTGTGTTATAAAATATTTATGTTTAAAAGGTAACAAAGTCGTTCTAAACTTTAATTTTGAAAATATCAGCCCCACCAATCCCCACTAAAACTAAAACCACCAACAATACTATTATACCCCCCCTCACCAGAGTACCGAATCCACCCGAGGGTCTTTTATTATGCTGAAGACGGTCACCAAAGGGACACAACTAACAACCATATGGAAAACTGACCGCCCGTTACCTCGCTTGGCGCCAGGCGTCACCGGAGCGGAAAGGAGGGTCACTGTTCTGACTCCAGTCACATTGTCCACTCTGGTCACTTCCCCCTTCGTGATGACGTATTGTCCCCCCACTGTCCACCCGGCTCACCTCCGTAGCCGACCCCAGGCATTAAACAAAGCTCGCGAAATGCAAGACTGGACAACGGACCCTTTGACCACCGTCCAGATTTATTTCCGCTCCGACATTAAACGCTGAGCCCGTCACAGTATTTCTTTCGAGTCTTCTACCCTCCCCCCCATGTGACCTGTGACATCTTGGACACTCCTTGCAGAGTTGTCGTTATTTAATACCGTTTTAATGCTGACCGCTGTCCCAAGGTAACTGTGCCAATCTGGCGCAACTGACCATCACTCAGGGGCGAAGAACATTCATGAAAGGGATTCTGAAAACCCAGCTTACACCCTTCCAAAATAGAAAAAAACTTTGATTTGCCTTAGCAAGCACTAAATAAGCAACAATCGGTCAGAACCACCTGGTCATATATTAACAACTAATGAAGACACATTGTTGTTTTGTCAAATTTCAAATCACTAAAAATTGCCGCAATGATTACTAGTGAGGCTGGTCTTAACCTTCAAATCGAAACTGTCGCCTAAAGGCTGAGGACCAATGTTCCCTTTTAAGCTGCGCGGCCGCACAGATATCTGACCGACACGGCGCGGCAGTTTAAGAATTACCGCCCAGCAAACATTGTAAAACATTGCACTAAAAATAGATTCTGCGCAACTTTGCACACGAGTTTTTTCACTTTGCACAGGGAACAACGCACCTTATAGGGAACGTTGCCGAGGACATTAAGGTTAAATGATCAAAACTTTGATGGTGGCCTTTAACTATAGATACAGGAAGTCAAGGTAATGAAAGGTTTAGGTTACTGCTTCATGTTGACGTTTTGCGTCACAGCTGTCGGGGGCGGGGGACCTTCTCGAGAGGTGTAGAGTTTGTTCTTTTCACAATGGGGTTGAAAATCAATCTGAATATTGGCCTGAGAGCGCAACGAGCGAGTCGGCGTTTAGAGATCGCAAAGATACACAGCGCGCAGCGTACCACAGTCAAAGCTTTTCTCCTGTATATCCGGTAATTGCCTCCACGACAGCGGAGTTTTCCGAGTGTGGCCGCGGCGTGATCTTCGTGTTATGACACTTGACATGACCTTACAATTATGACAAGTGACATATAATAACTGTCAAGGCTAACATGAATAGATTGGCTACGTGATCTCGTTGCTCTGTAAGCTGGTTCACATAATTTTCAGGATATCACTATAGTTGTATTATAATCATGCCCACATAATTTTCGGGATATCGTTATAGTTCTTTCATGACCACAAGAGCAAAACGGTTGGGGCTAATCTACGACAGCGATGGCGAACCTATATGGCACGCGTGCCGCGACAGTCGGCACTCAGAGCCTCATTACTCGGCACGCGACTAAAATATTGCTTCCTTAAAATCAGGCCAGCTAAGACAGAGCCCCCGTTTTCGGGTTTCATTGCAGTGATGGCACTTTGCTATAAATAAGTTGGTTGGGTTGAATGTTGGGCACGCGTCCCCCAAGAGGTTCGCCAGCACTGGTCTATGAGACAGGAAGAGTGAATTCTCCAAGTTACTTCAGCAATGGTTTACTTGGTGGTCTATGAAATGCAGAGGCGTCACTAGGGTTGGTGTCACCCGGGGCGGTAGCTCATGGTGTCACCCGGGGCGGTAGCTCGTGGTGTCACCCCCTCATGATTTAATCCATAGAACTCCTTCGTGTTTTCCAGTGCCAAATAACGGGAATATATAGAGTTTTATGGTCTGGTGTCACCCCCTTGATGGTGTCACCCGGGGCGGCCCGCCCCCTCCGCACCCCCCTAGCGACGCCACTGATGAAATGTAAATTTTCGGTAGAGAAGTATAAGGCATAAGGGGAATTTATAGTTGAACGAGAATACTTTTTTTTGTTTCAATCTGAGATTTGATTTCGCTTGTCCAAGATTTTTGGTTGTGTTTTTGTTGTGTTTTGACGTCAATATTTTGAGTGACAGGACAGTAATAATTTGTTATGTTCCCAAACTTATAGTATAACGCGTTTTTTTTATTTTTTTAAAATGTCGTTTGGTCACTTGCCCTCGTCACAAAGAAGGGGGAGGGGCATTTTTTTTAGCAGTAAATGAAGAGACTTTCAAGGTCACGACCTAAACACGCCGTCTTTTGGGTCTGCTCTCATTGGTCAGTTTTGTTGATGGAAATTCATTCACACCGAAACGACTTGGCGTTTCTTCAAGTGTGCTGACCCAAGCGTCTCTCTCCATTTGTCTTCAAGTTTCAATTTCAACATAGATCGGACATCTCGCTGGAAAACAACACCTGAGATAAACAGCCAGGTGGTAAGAAAACAGCCCTGGGCACTGACCACTTGGACAGACTTTCTGACTGGACATGTATCGCACCAGATCGTTGCCTTTCTTTGGTTCTTTCAGATGCCGCGTGGTCATCTCGGCCATCTTTGTATGACACGTTGTCAGGGTCAAGGGAAGGAAGCCATTTAAAATCTTGGACTAAAGAGCTGTACACCGGACAAGATGTACAATACATTTCAATGGGGACAAACAAATGTATGTTTATATAATATGTATTGTAAGTCAATGTGATCTAATGCTATCTGAACGGCGCCTAAACAATAATGCAAAAATAATCTTCAGGTTGTTCCTCAAATATTCTTAGTTTATTACTAGGTCTATAGGTGAAATTCTGAACTCAACATACTACAACGTTATTTAGAATGAATACATAACTGACTATATAGAACACAAGTTATGTAGAATGAAGACATCACTGACTATATAGAACACAAGTTATGTAGAATGAAGACATCACTGACTAGAACACAAGTTATGTAGAATGAAGACATCACTGACTATATAGAACACAAGCTATGTAGAATGAAGACATCACTGACTAGATCACAAGTTATGTAGAATGAAGACATCACTGACTATATAGAACACAAGTTATGTAAAATGAAGACATCACTGACTATATAGAACACAAGTTATGTAGAATGAAGACATCACTGACTATATAGAACACAAGTTATGCAGAATGAAGACATCACTGACTATATAGAACACAAGTTATGTAGAATGAAGACATCACTGACTAGAACATTAGTTATGTAGAATGAAGACATCACTGAGTATATAGAACACAAGTTATGAAGAATGAAGACATCACTGACTATATAGAACATAAGTTATGTAGAATGAAGTCATCACTGACTATATAGAACACAAGTTATGTAGAATGAAGACATCACTGACTAGAACACAAGTTATGTAGAATGAAGGCATCACTGACTAGACCACAAGTTATGTAGAATGAAGACATCACTGACTAGAACATTAGTTATGTAGAATGAAGACATCACTGACTAGAACATTAGTTATGTAGAATGAAGACATCACTGACTAGAACACAAGTTATGTAGAATGAAGACATCACTGACTATATAGAACACAAGTTATGTAGAATGAAGATATCACTGACTAGAACACAAGTTATGTAGAATGAAGACATCACTGACTAGAACACAAGTTATGTAGAATGAAGACATCACTGACTAGAACACAAGTTATGTAGAATGAAGACATCACTGACTATATAGAACACAAGTTATGTAGAATGAAGACATCACTGACTATAAAGAACACAAGTTATGTAGAATGAAGACATCACTGACTAGAACACAAGTTATGTAGAATGAAGACATCACTGACTATATAGAACACAAATTACGTAGAATGAAGACATCACTGACTATATAGAACACAAGTTATGTAGAATGAAGACATCACTGACTAGAACACAAGCTATGTAAAATGAAGACATCACTGACTATGTAGAACACAAGTTATGTAGAATGAAGACATCACTGACTATATAGAACACAAGTTATGTAGAATGAAGACATCACTGACTATATAGAACACAAGTCACGTAGAATGAAGACATCACTGACTATATAGAACACAAGTTATGTAGAATGAAGACATCTCTGACTAGAACACAAGTTATGTAGAATGAAGACATCACTGACTATATAGAACACAAGTTATGTAGAATGAAGACATCACTGACTAGAACACAAGTTATGTAGAATGAAGACATCACTGACTAGAACACAAGTTATGTAGGTATGGAGTCGCAGATTGTACAAGTCATAAACAAAACACGTACGAACAAATAACGGGATCGAAGACAGTTCATCGCACTTGAGATATACAAGACGAAATGAAATTATTTGGTAGAAGAAAATAAACTAAAGACTTGGTAGAAGACATAAATTAAAGACTATATATATANTTGTCCATGTAATAAACTCAAGACTTGTTAGAAGAAATAAATTTGAGACTTTGTAGATGAAATAAACTAAAGAGTTGGTGGAAGAAATAAACGAAAGATTTGGTAGATGAAGTAAACGAAAGACTTTGTAGAAGAAATAAACTAAAGACTTGGTAGAGGAATGCATACAATTCAATTTTATTGCGGAGAAGATTTTAGTTTTACATCTTTTTTCAAGTCAGGAAGAAAGAGAAGTGCATGACAAACGGCGGAGTGGGGTGGGGCGGGGAGACCACGAGCGTAAGTACAAGGTGACACCCCGCTATCACAGTGTGGTTGTTGTGGGGGACTTTACGCCTAGAAGATGGCTGTTGACACCCTCGTCATTCAGCCCAGGTCTATGGCTCTGTTCCAGATAAGTGCCGGGACATTCGATCACTGGGATATGGTTTCTTAGGGGATGGAGGGGGGATAAGCCGTGCAGAAACGGAGAACGCGATTGGAGATATCTTGATACTCATATCCCCCGGGGGGCGCATACAACGGCGCGTCGCCCTCCTGGTGGGCCTAAAATGTGGACAGGGGGGGGAGTGTTACAGACGTAAAACTCTTCAGGATGGATGGATGATCCAGTATCCGTCCCCGAGCAAGGCTCGGCGGGCGGTCTGAACTCCATGCTCGCGTACCGGGGGTAGATACAACACAACCATCTTGGCCGGCATAAGTTTTAGGTCTGCTCTCCTGCACCTACACCTTACTGTTTTTTTTTTAAGCTGCCCTCCCCCTTCCCCGATTCTTAAGCCTAGTTGTCTCTAAGAGTCTTCTACAATAACCACTTGATGCACGAGGCCCCAACCGTCATCGGATCCCTCGAGAAAATAAATTCTTAGCACGTTATTATTATTATTATTATCATCAACTCCCCCCCCCCACCCGCTCCATTACTTGGTTCATCCGAAAGCGGCGTTGTATGGCTGTCAATATGCGGTTGACGGAAACCAAAACTGAAGCGCCATAATAAATCCCCCGTATCACATATCATTGGCTCTAGCACCGCAGGTAGCTATGCAGACGCCGAGGTTGTTAGTTGCTGCAACATCATTTTTTTTAAACCCGCCGATTTAGGGGTGGGGGTGGGGTGGGGGTAGAATTAAGCTTAAGACTGGCTAAACAGACTTAGCAATGCGTGAATGGGAAAAAAAAAGTGATTCGCGGAAATCACAGTAAATATGGTCCGTGAAGACCCACGTCTTGAGTATGGGCAACAAATATCATCGCCGAGGAGTTCATGGAATGTTGACAAGAAAGGTTACACGAGTATATGCTGCTGGTGGTGGTATTTTCTTTAATTTTAAAGAGAGGGATGATAAAGAGATGAGTGGAGTGGTGGTGGTGGGAGGTGTGTGTGTGGGGGTGGGGGAGGGGAATCAGCCCTTCCAAAAATTGAACAGAGCTCGCGTCTCGTACAGTCAAAAAAGCAATGCAGTTAAGTGGATCACGATTTTGAACGGGGAAATAGAGGGAAATGTTGTAGTGTACTCGTGGACACTCCTAGATCTCATCAAAATGCGAGCAGGGGGACAAGGGCTTGGGGTTTTTGTAAGCGAATTCATGACAATATGGAATATTAAATTGAGAATGTCACATTTCTTCTAGAAAAGTTTCGTGTGTGTGTTTTTTTTCAATACTAAGAATTGCTGTAAGAGAATCGCTCACTCCTCATTCTCAATTATTCTGTTTAATTACAAAATAAAAATATTGTTCTTCAGACGAATGATACCTTAAATTTATAATAATTTTTTTTTTATAAAGATTGTTATGTATTTTTATTATACAGTTGAACCTACTTATCTCGACCTCGTCAACCCTATTAAGTCAACGTTTTTGAAGTAGAACCGCCAAATTTTCTATTTGTCTTAGCATTTTCTCATCGGTTATGTCGATTCTTTTATGTCACAGAACCCTAATATTCATGAGCCAAAGTTAAAGGTCCAAAAGGAGTTCCCATTATTATTTGGACTTTTTCGTATGTAGATCATGATAGTTATGTAAACTGGAACTTGTAAACACACCATAAACTTCGATTGATGATAAATTTTACTGTTAATACAAACTAAAATGATTTTAAATACGAATATTTAAAAACTAAATAAACAAATAATATTTGTATTTATAGTATTAATCCTGAAAAGCCGAATTGAGGTCACAAAATGTGGGGGTAATATGCATTGGGGATTGGGACAAATTGAACCATACTTTAAAAATTCACAACTTTTAAACTATAAATCCTAAAATTATAATTTAATTTTGGCATTTGGTGTTACAATTTATTTTAAAGTCAGCTTTATTTAACTAAGTCATTAGTTATTTATATTTGTAAAGTTTATTTTTTAACCAAAGTGCCTAGTTAATATTTTGCCGCCATATTGGTTTTCGTTTATCTCGATCATCGGTTATCTCGACGCTTTTTGGAAAACCCCTAGGCCGGTGACATAACCGGGTTCAACTGTATATAAAATATTGCATGAACATAAATGTTAAAAGGCGGCTGACGTATACCAACTTCCGGTGCTAACTTTTCACTGATTTTTTATTATCACTTGAAGCTTTAGAGGATTTCAAGTTAGTTGTGAGGTGTGGTTGGGGGGGGGGGGGGGGGGTAGTACGACTGATAAGGACGACATTATAAGAGTGTGGACTTGGGAAGAGATGAATACCAATAATGAAAATAATGGATGAACTGGAAATGTAATCCAAAATCGAGTGCACACAAAGAACTTGAAAGGTTATATTTTGATCTTGGATTAATATTTTGTCCTGTTGTTACGAAACATGATATTCTTGTGGGACCTTATTTCTTAGGGTCCCAACTCCATGCTGGGTAAACAAGTCCACTTGGATGTCTGATGGGGCCAATCTAGCGCTTCAAAACAACTTGTGTTTGGTCAGTCAATACATGTCCATCTGATCAAGTTATGAGAACCTCCGACTGGGCCTTTCATGAGTGGACCGTGACCAGCGGTCATTCGGGCCTGTGTTTTGTGGCCAAAGGGGCTATTAATACACTTGATGGGGCTAATCAAGATATCAGGGGCCTCGTCTTAAAAACTTTTCGACATTGGGGGGAGGGGTGGGAGGTGCGACCATGTAACAGTGGGGTTCCTAGGACCGGGCTGACCAGGGTTCAGTGAGATCAATCCGCCGTTTCGGTTGCTCACAACTTCAAAGACGGGGTGGGGGTGGGGCTGGCAGCCACAGACCAGAGGAGTGAAGAGATTTTCTCCCCAGAGAGGGCAGGATCTGTACGCTGGGCACCGCACTAACTTTGAGCAGCGCCCCACTTGAAAGGGGAGCTAGGCGGGCGTCTATAAGGGTGCTCACGGAATTCAGATATCGTTCAAAGTGAAAGGGGCGTATCCAACAGGGGTGACATTACGTCTAAGGGTGAGTTACGTCAGGGTACAAAAAAAGTGTAGAGTGAGTGGGGAGGGGTAGCGCCCCCCCCCTCTCATGGCACATTGTTGTCAATCTGGGTCTCACTCGGCAGCTTAGTGGACGAATAAGTTATTCATGATAGAAGGAACATTTCTAGGATTCCATAGATCACAAGTAATAACACTATTTGTATATTCAGTGTAGCAAACAATAAAAACTTAATCCAAATAAACATACGTTTTGTTTAATTAGCTGAAGGAATACAATAATAGCAGAACCTCTACGTAGGATTTAATAAGTACGTGGAGTTGTCGAATTTTTAAACGCAATTTCCCTGGGAAAATTTGCGTTTATATATTTGGAATGTCTGGCCAGTCTATTCGGGCTTTGAACAAGAACACCTCCTGAACAATACTAGATAGAGTTTTCGGGTTTTTTGCAAATAAGTTAAAAAGGTCCCAAGGATGTGCACGGGTCAAACAAAAATACTTTAAAAGTTTACTGGATTTTCTGGAAAATCCCCCCCCCCCCCAAAAAAAAAAAAAAAAAAAAAACGATAAAATATCTGTATTTTGTCAGTGTCTCACCAACCATAACATCTATCGGGTTAAAACAATCGCCAAACGGTAGCTAATAATATTTAGAACAATGTTGGAGAAGCAATTTTTGAATAATCTCTTTTCGTTCGATTCCCGTAATTTTAGCAGCAATTTACATATTGTTTAGTTTAGTTTCAATACTATTGATTTGAAATGACTTTAAATGTAATCTAGAATGATAGTTATTGGGGTTTTCCCGCTTTGTTAGCCTGTTGCGCAGTGCGCATTATATTGACACAATCTTGGTGTGATGTAGCGTGAGAGGATAGGAAGTCATATTTTGTTTAGTTTCAGAATTACTGATTTGAAATGGCTTTTATTGTAATCTTGAATGATTTCCCTTGAATAAAAAATCGGAAATTCTTTATTGGAAATTGCGTGTAAATACTCATTCAAGTTTTTATTACTTGTTTCTATTTGTAATTGGGAAATGGCCGAAATATACTCACTTGTTCATGCTAGTGATATAATTAAACTAAAGATATCGAGTTGGAATGTTTTAACACTACATAATGACCAGTTCCGTACCGAGGTCCTAGGTCCTCCATCAGATAGACAAGAGTTATTTCGACCTCTTTCACGAGCAAAAGACACTTAGTGTAACAATAACTCCACATTGTGAAACCTTCATTACACCACTGGTTACAATGTAATCGCAAGTCATTTTAACACGTATGTACCACAAGTCATTTTAGAACATCTGTATCACAAGTCATTTTAACACAGCTGTATCACAAGTCATTTTAACACATCTGTATCACAAGTCATATTAACACATCTGTATCACAAGCCATATTAACACGTCTGTATCACAAGTCATTTTAAAACATCTGGATTTTAAAAAAATTATTGTCTCATATTCTAAAAATTCTTTAAAATTCATGAAACCTTTTGTTAGCATAAAATGGAATATCCCCTTTATTGTATAAATATATAATTAACGTCGACTTGAATCGAGTTTGGTGTTAATCTACACATTAAAGAAAGAAGTGGTTGTTTAATTGGATTCACTTGCATTGCAATTTAGTATCGCTAGAGTCCACCCATAGGGTGCTGCGTCCAGGAGTCTCAACCGAAAGATGTTTTTATTTTCAAAACAAATCTCTTCCACTATCAGCTGCAAACGATGTATAAAGTTCCTCCCTCCTGGGCACATTCCCATTCCCTGCTGGATCTGCATGATGGGATGGGGACGATACAGTGGCGTCGCTAGGGGTGCTGTGGGGGCGGGCCGCCCCGGGTGACACCATCAGGGGGGTGACAACAGACAGTAAAATTCTATATATTCCCGTTATTTGGCACTGGAAAATTCGGAGGAGTTCTATGGGTTAAATCATGACGGGGTGACACCAGGAGCTACCGCCCCGGGTGACACCAACCCTAGTGACGCCTCTGGGACGATGACTGCCATTCTTATTTCAAGTGCGCACAGAGCATCAAAATATTTCATGAAATCATGGGACGTCACCAAGATAAGTAAACTAATTTTAACCGGCTAAATATGGTTCAATTCTACAATCATCATCTAAATTTAAAACAATTTAAAAATGTAGCGATAAGTATGTGGGGAACTCGGGATAAAATATGGGAATTTGTCACATCAGAGCCGATGCCGCTTGTCCCATATGGCACCGGATGGTGGCGGTAGTGATTCTTGTACCACTCGAACAACTGCGACATCAGATCTGTTTGAGGGAAGTTTGTAATTTGTCCTGCACCCTACACCCTAAAATTCTCTCCCCCTTCTTTCATCTCCCTGACAGAGCACAGTCACCGAAGCAAGGGGCATGGAACGCGATAAGGTAACTTTTTTTGTCTTCTTTCTTGCACGTCGCCCCGTATTGAAAGTGAATGAGACCGTTTTAACGTTTCATTACAGACCAGCATTCCGTATCAAAGATCTGGAGTGTTTGACAGAAGGAAAAACATGGCGGGCGCCAGAAAATTCGCCCTAGGCAGGACCGACGAGAGTTTTCGACTTACATGGTCGCGAAGGAGACATCCGGCGATGTTAAGGTCACGTGGGGTCACAGCTCGTGTACGCAGACATCTTGACAATTGCGCTGTTGGAAAAACTGATTTTTTAAAAAAAAATGAGAGAGAGAGAGATTCTCCTCTCCACCGTATTATCGCCACCCTTCATCTATCCTAACTCTGCGATCTGACAAAGATAAGATTTGGACCAGCTGCAGTCGGCCCCCCTACCACGATTTCCCCTCCGATCAAATCGGCTTTCCGTCGGCCGGGACCTGTCGACAAAACGAGTTTCGAGTCGTCCCCCCTTTTTGGTTTCCATTGAAAGTAAGACAGCGTCGGCTTTTCTCGCCAATTTGCAACGTGAGCGCGGAGGTAAAGATCGGGGCTTGCGGACAACAAAAAACCAGAGCGACTCTTGGATTTGTCCGACACCAGTAATTTCCTAGAGACGACCCTCAGGGCTCCCCTCCCCTCACCACAAGAGTGATAGATGGAACCCCTGTATACAAATGACGGAAGCAAAAGCCTGGTCCCCGTAGCTCACACGCAAGAGAGTGTCTGCGACCCTCCCTGCCCCCATCTCCCACACACTCTCCGACACCCACATGTTTCCAGTTACTCTCTCTGACCCACCCCCCC
>MUZC01000517.1:44528-74182 GCA_002072015.1 Radix auricularia
CCCCCCCCCCCGAGTTTTTAATGCAAGGGGCAGAGAATAGAAAAGTGAGAAGTCGACAAGCCCTACAACGGGTGATTAGCCCCCCTGTTTTCACAGGTTGATGAAGGGCGTCGGCCATGTTGCAATTTTCACATCTTTTCCAAAGCTGTCATCAATCAAAGGAAGAACTGGATCTACCCCATCGCCTCCCTTTATTTGGTTGGTCCGAACGTTGCTAGCTGCAGGGATCTAAGGCCGCTGTCTTGCTGTGAGGGTGTAGCACGGTTGTCTCAGCCTCACAAAAACCAAAGGCAAATATTCAAATCTGTATCCGATTGCGGTTGAGGGGTTAATTTTTCCTTATTAAATTGAAATGGCCTTGAGGCTTGAAAAGAAGAAAGAAGAGTAAAGGACACTTTTAGAAAGTTGGAACACAAACAGTTTTCCGAGGTAATTAGAGGGTATTGCAAGATATGGCGTCCCATGGGGTAATGAGGATGCGCTATGGGGGGGGTGGTGGGGCCAAGAGGTTAGATATACTTCCACCTGCTCTTCCCCTGCCCTAGACCGACATGCTGCATTGGGCGGCATGGGTTAACCTCAGGGTAACTGCATCACATTGCATGTCCTATTGCATGGTTTAATTGCGGTGCATTTTGTTTTTGTGGACGTGAATTTTTACATTGTGTAAATATGCAATGGATCAAATTAAACGACTTAACTTTTGCTTGAGTTGGTCAATATTGTTAATTGAGTAAAAATAATTTACATGAGAGATTGATGTATTTTTTTTTCTTTTTTTTTTGATTGATAGGCGGATTTGGGGCTTTAGTTGTTAGCCCCGAAAATTTACCCCACCCCCGGGTCAATAAGGTCTCAGAAAAAAAGGTTGTTGACAATACGGACTCAAATAAATAGGCCTGGCGAATGGGACCCAGACACAAGAGCCTCCTACATTAAGGGAAAATATAACTGTACCATCTAGACTCTAGACTCTTCACACTTAAAGGAAGAAGTTTGGAAATATCACTTTTTATAATAAAACAAAATTTATTTGCCTGACTTTTCTAAGATTTGTACACTTTTCTAAGATTTATACACTTTTCTAAGAATTATGCACTTTTCTAAGTTTTATACAATTTTCAAAGAATTTCGATGCAGAGTATTCTTGATTTCCTATTTTCAATATGTTTATTAATAAATTGCTTTAGTTAGCGTTTTCGTGCAGATATTGTGTAGTCCGTAGAATAACATGCTATATAGTAGGTTTTATCGACACTTAATTATATTTCTTTAAACAGACGATCCTTCTTAGAAGAAGATTATTGAGTGCTATGTTCTTGTTAGAACTTATAGGAGCATGCTGGCCTGTTGGTAAGTGACGCAAACGCACACAAGCCACGGCTACGAGGGGATTGTGTGGTAACTTTTGTTTCCCTAGCTAGTGTCAGGTACCTTTTGTTTCCCTAGCTAGTGTCATGTACCTTTTGTTTCCATAGCTAGTGTCAGGTACTTTCTGTTTCCCTAGCTAGTGTCAGGTACCTTTTGTTTCCCTAGCTAGTGTCAGGTACTTTCTGTTTCCCTAGCTAGTGTCATGTACCTTTTGTTTCCCTAGCTAGTGTCAGGTACTTTCTGTTTCCCTAGCTAGTGTCAGGTACTTTCTGTTTCCCTCGCTAGTGTCAGGTACTTTCTGTTTCCCTAGCTAGTGTCAGGTACTTTCTGTTTCCCTAGCTAGTGTCAGGTACTTTCTGTTTCCCTAGCTAGTGTCAGGTTCCCATTCGGACCTGGGTAGACTCAGGGACATCCTAGCTAGTGTCAGGTACCCATTCGGAGCTGGGTGGACTCAGGGACACCCTAGCTAGTGTCAGGTACCCATTCGGAGCTGGGTAGACTCAGGGACATCCTAGCTAGTGTCAGGTACCCAGTCGGAGCTGGGTGGACTCAGGGGCACCCTAGCTAGTGGCAGGTACCCATTCGGAGCTGGGTGGACTCAGGGACACCCTAGCTAGTGTCAGGTACCCATTCGGAGCTGGGTGGACTCAGGGACACCCTAGCTAGTGTCAGGTACCTTTTGTTTCCATAGCTAGTGTCAGGTACCCAACCCATTCGGAGCTGGGTGGACTCAGGGGCACCTTCAGCCACGGGAACAAATCCCCGCCTTCACAGAGGCTCGAACCCGCGCCCCTCGTTACGCCAGCCTAGCGCGCATGCCCCCTACCCGACCAACATGCACATTTTTGGTATCGCTGTTAAGATTTTTAGAGATTGAATTTGGTGTAGAGATTACTATTTGATTACTACGAAAACTTACCCTAAAAAATTCCCAAGGTATCATCGGAACTGAAGCTGAAAAGGCATTGAAACAGGCTTTTGACACCGCCGCCGCCAGGGGAGGGGAACGGAACTCTGGTCTGGGGCCCCAATAGAAGGGGGGCCGGGCCTCGTCAGCAATGCTTGAATTTTTCCCTTCAAGGGCCCGTAACAGTTTCGTAAGTCTAATACGAAATGGCTCTTTTTCGTTTCACATGAAACAACATGACAGCTGTATCTCTAAAAAAAATGTTTTAGAAAAAAATGCTGAGCGATTGATCCTCTCATTAAAAACTGTTGAATTCATGTTAAATAAATTCTCGGGATTTTTTTTTTTTTTTTGATACTTGAAAATAACTTCTTTTTATCTATTATTGAATCTTATTATTTTGAAAAGTATTGTTTTTAGCTTATAAAATTACATAATTTTGTAGGGCCTTCCGGCATCCTTCCGTCTCGCGAGACGATGGTGCATCACCGTTGGGTTGGGTTGCATTTCCTCGCGTGACTGTGCAGTCCTATCCTTGAGTGACAGTCTTTACCACAGTTTTTACACACGAGTTCTGTGCTTCCAAATGTTTTGGCCTTTCTCCTAGCTCTTCTGTCTGCAGCCTCCTCCATTCTTCGCTCCTCGGCTACTATGACGCCCTCTTTGACAACTGTGCGCCACGTAGATCGGTCTTCTGCCCTACACTCCCAGTCACTTGTATGTATTTTGGCTGCTTTCATGTCCCTTTGACAGACATCTTTAAATCGCAAGCGTGGGCGACCTGTTTTCCTCTTTCCTGAAGCAAGTTCACCATATAGGAGGTCCTTCGGGATGCGGCCGGGGCTCATTCTTTTGACATGTCCTAGCCACCTCAGGCGTCTTTCACTAAGAATTGAGAACATGCTTTGGGTATTGGCACGCGTTAGTACCTCACTATTAGGCACTTTTTCTTGCCATTTAATACCAAGGATGCGGCGCAAGCATCTCAAATGGAAGCTGTTAAGCTTACGCTCTTGTGATGTATAAGTGGTCCATGTCTCGCTCCCATATAGTAGTGTACTGATGACACAGGCTCGATAGACGCACAGTTTGGTTTTCTCCGTTAGCTTGGTGTTTTGCCAGACCCGCTTATTTAGTTTAGCCATTGTTGCGGCTGCCTTGCCAATTCTGCTGTTTATTTCTTCTTCAATGGACAGTGTATTGGAGACCTTGGATCCCAAGTAGGTGAAGCTGTCCACAACCTCCAAGTTTTCATTATCGATATTTATGGTAGGAGGAGGTCGAGTGTCTTGGGCCATGATGTTTGTCTTTTTCAAGCTGATTTGCAGACCAAATTCTTTGCAGGCATTGGAGAAGCTTGACACGAGTTGTTGCAAACCAGATTCTGTATGTGCTGTTAGTGCCGCATCATCCGCAAATAGTAGCTCTCGAATTAGGACATCCGTCGTGTTGGTCTTGGCTCGGAGGCGGGCAGTGTTGAAAAGTCCTCCATCAGCTCTGGTATGTAACCAGATTCCCTCACTGCTATCCTTGAACGCGTATCGAAGAAGTACAGAGAAGAATATTGCGAAGAGTGTTGGTGCGAGTACACAACCTTGTTTAACTCCGCTGCTGACAGGGCCTTAAAATATCACATAAACTAATAAAGCATCAGATCTTAATTCAGGATGAATGAAGTTACAACTTTCAATAAAGTTTGTATAGTTTCAAAGAACACTACCATTTAGTGAACAACATCATATACCATAAAAATGGAAACTTCCACTTCAATATTATTGTATGAAAATTCTCTAATAATATCGTAAATGGCGTGTCGTCTGTAACAGTATTGTTCATTGCAAGTGTATGTCTTCGACGCACTACTGAAGCTATATCCTGTTTATAAGTCATCAGGCCCGAGGCAGAGCCCAGAGGGGCCCTCACGTACCCAGTCGTGAGGGGCCCAAATATTTCTGGCGGCAGGGCTGCTGTTGACAATCTGAATTAAAAACTCACAGTCTGAGATAGGAATTTACCTATTCAAAAATTAAAGATGCTGTCTTGCTTTCGATAGAGGTTTTGTACTGTTTTCAAAAAGAGATTTTGCACTGTGCTTTCAATAGATATTTGTTGCTGTGTGCTTTCGAGAACAAAAGAACTTTTGGTTTTGTTAAGAGTTTGATAAATATTCAAGTTCCATCAAAACAAGCTCATAATAAAGACCATTTCTTTACATCATCAAGAGATTGTTTTACATTGGCTTTTAAAACTAGGAAATGGAAAAAATTCGATATCGTCTTGATAAGAGGAAGGAATTTTTCAAATTCCTCTTAGTGCTCTGAGATTATGTAAAGGTTTACCCAAGTTTTCAAGGGATGAGATTAAGAATAGAAAAAGAAATTTAAGATCAGTTAAAGACATTTTTGATTGAAAGGAATTGAAGAACATCAGTGCGCGACTATATTACCTTGGAAAACAGCGCAACTTAAGAAACGTAATTCATCATTGAAAACTAATTTATGGGATTTCACTTGTCAAAACATTGGTCAAAAATAAATTTAAGCTTCTCACTTAAAACACATTCTACTGTATAAAACCTTTGCAAAATTAATAAAGGAACAGCCTGCGTGGGAAAAAATCATCTTAAATGAGCAGAACACTCAATAAATCATGTGATAAAATTAGGGCCGTGGAAGTATATAGTATAACATTTTTTGACATTTGATTAAATTGAGTGGTCAAAGAAATGTGTATCGAATGTCATCTAATAATTATAATTTAGTATCTGAAAGCGCACCATTCTGAATAAAAAAAGGCTTATCTAAAAAGAAATCAACACAAAATGACTTGAACGCCAATAAGGATAAAACAACATGATATAGTCTAGATATAATAAACAAAAAATATATTTTAAAATTCCTGCACGTAAACATTAAAATTTGTTTTTAAAATCCTTTATATTAACTCGTGGTGTCTACTTGCATGCCGAAAAAACTTTTGGATCGATTTTTAACACTTGCTCGTAAGCTAGCGAGCTGACATTTTGCAGGCAGACTCATGCCGATGATAAAAATGAGGTTTCAAAATTCCAGATCGATCGAATTAAATTAAATTATTGAATTTTTAAATTATTTTATTTATCTCTATGTATCACGTTAATTTTTGAGATATAGTATCGTGGTGCGTATTATGTTCAACAACCTTTTCTGTCGCGCATTAGGGTGCGCATCATATTGACAATACTTTTAAAAAATATATTCACGATCGGTGCGCATTATATTACACATGTTTCACGAGACTTAACTAGAATTTTGTATTTTCGGATTGTTTTGACCTGCGTATTATAATGAACATCCTTATAGATATGTCTCGTATATAAGGATTTACGGGGTTTTTAAAATAATAATTATACTTCACACTTTGAAGATTAGACTTTTGTGAGTTGTGATTTAATGTATAAATGCAATATTTTATTAACTCCTTAATTTGGCATGCATGATATGTTTGAGGAAAAAAAAACCCATTAAATTCACAACAAAAATTTTAATGAAAAACAAATGCTTTACTTTAGTCGAAAAAATAGTCTCTTTAGACTGGCCGTAGAATTCAATGTTATTATATATAGGATATTTTTATTTTTCATCACGTGAAATTTCGCATTCAATGACTGGATTTAAGTGTGCAAAACTCAGTCTGTTGACTTGTCCAAAAGGTCGTCTTCATTGGTCATGTCATGAGATGTGACTTGTCCAAAAGGTCGTCTTCATTGGTCATGTCATGTGACTTGTCCAAAAGGACTTCTTCATTGGTCATGTCATGTGACTTATCCAAAAGGACGTCTTCATTGGTCATGTCATGTGACTTATCCAAAAGGACGTCTTCATTGGTCATGTCATGTGACTTGTCCAAAAGGACTTCTTCATTGGTCATGTCATGTGACTTATCCAAAAGGACTTCTTCATTGGTCATGTCATGTGACTTATCCAAAAGGACGTCTTCATTGGTCATGTCATGAGATGTGACTTGTCCAAAAGGTCGTCTTCATTGGTCATGTCATGTGACTTGTCCAAAAGGTCGTCTTCATTGGTCATGTCATGTGACTTGTCCAAAAGGACTTCTTTATTGGTCATGTCATGTGACTTGTCCAAAAGGACATCTTTATTGGTCATGTCATGTGACTTTTCCAAAAGGACTTCTTTATTGGTCATGTCATGTGACTTGTCCAAAAGGACTTCTTTATTGGTCATGTCATGTGACTTGTCCACAAGGACTTCTTTATTGGTCATGTCATGTGACTTGTCCAAAAGGACGTCTTCATTGGTCATGTCATTTGACTTGTCCAAAAGGTCGTCTTCATTGGTCATGTCATGTGACTTTTCCAAAAGGACGTCTTCATTGGTCATGTCATGTGACTTATCCAAAAGGTCGTCTTCGTTGGTCTTGTCATGTCAAAGACGTTGGTTTGGTTTACTTGTTAATCTCAACATAATGTTGGTAAATGTGCTATAACAAGTGAGGCTATACCACAACTAAAAAAAGAAGGGGAAAAGAAACTTCAAGGACGAGCGAATTGTATTTACGTATATGTATTATTAAAGCTTTATCTTGTTCTATATCTTATACATTTCTACAGACGCGCTTTTATATAGAAGATAAGTGGGTCCTAAATTTATCCACAGTAATGTCAAATCTTACATTTGCATTACAGTTTTTAAATGGTGACAGTGCTGGTTTTCCTTGTTTGTTCAGGCTACCCAATCCACGCCCTAATTCCAGACTGGAAGGAGGATTTGCGTGTTTGTTCTTCCAAATGGACCAAGAAAAGAGTGTGTTTTTTCCTCCCCATTTTATAGACTATAGCATCTTTTTGTAAGATTGGTATATCTTTGTTTGACTTAATAAATCATCAGAAAATAACCTAAGTTTTGTTCCTGTTGAGATTCTTTTGGGAAAATCCTTTATGCGGATTAAGAAGATTAGAGATCCTTCAATTTAAGCTGCGCGGCCACGCTGATATCCGACCGCTGCTGCGTAGCTGTTTAGAATTACTGCGCAGCAAATTTTTTAAGGGATATTATCTAGCTGTAGTGTGTAGATTTTTTTTTTCCTTTGAGGAAGAGGGCAAAATGCTGTGTCACTTTGCGCACGAATTTGTCATTTTGCACATTGACCAGTGAACCTTAGAGGTAATTGGTCTTAGGACAGTTCCTAGTGGATCCCTGGGTTGAGTGTTATTAGTGCTGATTTAGATCCCTTATTTTTTACAGTTTGTTCAATTGTTCTACAATGTTCTCTCTAAGGTTCGTTGGTCTGTGTGCAAAGTAAAAATACTCACGTGCAAAGTTGCACAGCATCAATTGTTTGTGCACTAATTAACCAAATTTGGCAACGCGATAATTCAAAACTGCTGTGCGGCCGCGCAGTTGTCTGACTAATGACGTGCAGCTATAAGGGACCATTGTTGTTCTCTACCTATTTGGAAATCTTCGATTCACTTAAAGTAAGAGACCAGTGATGCCAAAAGTATTTTTTTTTCAAATAGTAAATTAAAATGGTGAACTTTATCAAATACTTTGAAACTAATGCATATTATTAGATACAATATTTAATGTAAATATAACCATTACATATATATATATATACAAAATAGACCAGTGATGGCGAACGTCTTAGGGGCCTCGTGCCCAAAATTCAACTAAAACCAACTTTCATATATATAGCAAAGTTAACACGCAACGTACCTGCACAGTTGTTTGATTAAGGAAATGATATTTTACTTGCGTGCCGGCTGATGAGACTCTGCGTGCCGTCTGTGGCACGCGTGGCAAAGGTTCGCCGTCACTGCACTATACGATAAGAAATTACGGCATTTGAAATATTATATCAGTTACATCAGCCCGACTTCCCTCCCCCCCCCCCCCCGATTATTTCCCGTCGACACTTATCAACACATACCCGCTAAAGCAGTTTTTTTTTTTTTCAAAATGGCTTCTTTTGTTTTGATTTGGTGGCTCCGGCTGATTGAGTATTTGAAAAGCTGAGAAAGCACTTCACGTCCACGTGGTCGCGTTTGTCCAATCAAAAATGAAGGACGTGAAGAGAGGGGTAAGAGGAGGAGAGGAGAGAGTCCTCACACGTGATGGTCGGCCATCATTATAATATGGCGTGATCTGCTGGTCACGTGACGAAGCCACGTGGACAGACAAGAACCGTACTCTCGCGTTACGTCACGCGAGATGGAGGCCGTTTAATTATCCACCACATCCGGGGCATGGAGTGGCCGATGGCGTGGTGGATTTGAACCGGCGAGCACTCACTTAGTGTCTGGGGGTTGTGGTTACAAGATGGCCACCGCAACTTTTGTCTTGGCGGCTCATAATTTCAACTGTCGAGGGACGTCCAAGTGGAACTTGAACATGTGCAGGGGCGGTGCCATGGGCGCGGGTTCCAAGGAATCGTTCACTCCTTGGCTACTCCATCTAGCTGTCCATAAATTACGTCTCACTCTTTGTGTGTATGAGGGGGGAGGGAAGGTTACTTCTGTGTTTCTGTGAACATAACTCGAATGTTCTAAACGCTGTGTGCACACGAGGATTGTTTTAATGCTAACCAGATAACTCCATAAAGTAATTCAGCTATTTTTTTTAAAAATTGGCTTTACTTTATCTACCCCCACCCCTTTACCCCACCCCACCCACACCCGCTCAAGTTCAAACTCTTTAACTTGATTTGATTATGGTTTTAAGAAATGAAGTTCCTATTACAGCTAAATCAAAAAACACATATTATTATTTATCTTTTATTTAAACTGTTATCTGTGACATCATCAAAACCGTAAAAAAAATGTCAGAAACGTTTAGAATTTATAAGACTCCCAGCTTTCTGAGCACAATACAATCATAAGACTATTTATAAAACAAAATATGATGTTCACTAGTTCGAATCCACGCGAAGGCGAGGATTTATCTTATCTTCTTATATCTTAGATATACAGACGCTCCTTCTATGCAGAAGATAATTGCGTCCACAGACCATGAGAGATGATCTGTTGGCAAGTGATGCAGCGGTCACAGGCCACGGCTATAGGGGTTCCACGCATTACCCCGCCTAACTATTGTCTAGTTAGGTACCCATTCGGAGCTGGGTGACTCGGGGACTCCTCATGCCGCGAGAACAAATCCTCACCTTCGTGTGGATTCGAACCCGTGACCATCGGTATGACAGTCGAGAGCACTACCTCTCGACCACCACGTCCCAGGGTTTGTTCATGGGGCCTGAGGAATCCCCGAGTCACCCAGCTCTGAATGGGTACCTAACTAGACAATAGTTAGGCGGCTGGGTAATGCGTGGAACCCTTATAGCCGTGGCCTGTAACCGCTGCATCACTTGCCAACAGATCATCTATCATGGTCTGTGGACGCAATTATCTTCTGTATAGAAGGAGCGTCTGCATATCTAAGATAAGATAAAACAACAAACATAAATACTCCTAACGCCATTGATTTTTTAATTACTTACAATTATAATGATTGCTGCTTTTCTGTCCAAAACCTAAGTTTATTTTTAATGAATAAGAATAAAAACAACAAATTAATCAAAAATTTGTGTTTAAAAACAAAATACCAAATATGCATATATATCGGCACACAACAATACCTAACAAACATCAAAGATAATCAATTGTTTAATTGAATTAACATAAATTATAAGGTGAATTTACTGCCACCATAACTTGGAAAAATGCACCAAGAGTGGAATTAGACGCACCACACGTTAGCCATTAGTAAAGTCCAAAAGGGTGAGCTTCCAAAAAAGACTAAATAACTCTCGAACCCAAACTACCTGGTGATTGACACCGTCACGGCACGTGCAAGTTTTGATTGGCTTACGCGTGCACAACATCTTGAATCTAACAATCAATAGTTCTAAAAACACGCACATTCGTACTCGGTGTGATGTTCATCTGATCAAAACAAGTGCCATTGAGCTTGGTCGCTAATTTTTTTAATTTTTTTGGTGTTATTGTTGTCGGCCAGGTAAGATTTAGCCATGAAGTTCATTTAGGCTTGTAAAAAGTAAATAGTAACAAATCCGGTTGTGCTGGGGCGCCTACAACGCCCATTTTTTTTTTTCAAAAGCCCACTTATTTTCGTGGGTAATATTCCGAACTATATATAATCAGCCAAACTATTAACGGCTCTTTTTACATCGTTCCCATTTCCAAAATGTCCCTTTTCTTGAAACTACTTAGGTTATTGCCGTGTCTTTGTCAGTTGTGGCTCTAGTAGCTTATCCTTTTCAAGGGAATTCAGGGGCGTCAATGGCGCCCACTTTTTTCCAAAAGACCAAGTTACTTCGTGAATGTTATTGCATTCGTTCGAATCAGTGTTCTTTTACATCGTTCCCTTTTCCAAAATTAAAGAATAAGCTCAAACAAAGATGTCATATAATATTTTACGTGGAGAAACACCACACGCTAATTTAATCTCGAAACCAAAATAATACCTATATTTTTTAAATGCTATGTACTGTTGTACTATGTCCCTTAGCGTTACGGAATGAGACAGAATGAGTGACATGGGCTTTTATGTTATTTATATTAAAACAATTTAGCAGTAAAATCAACTAAAAGTCATGATTTAATTTTTTGTAAAATTTCGAATATATATATATCTAAATTATATTTTTTTAATAGATGAAAAATTAGATAAAAATATGGAACTCCAGTGCGCACTAAAATTTAAGGTAGTTTATGCAGTTAATTTGGTAAAGATGTAAGTACCTCTCGGAGTCCATTCATGACGTAGTATTATTCAAGATCTATTATCGTAAACATTGACAAATGTCACTGACGCATGTGTCAAAGAAAGAGGGAAAATGCTCATGAATATTTTTCATACAAATACTCGCGTCACTGACGCATCATGTGTCAAAGAAAGAGGGAAAATGCTCATGAATATTTTTCATACAAATACTCGCGTCACTGACGCATGTGTCAAAGAAAGAGGGATAATGCTCATGATATTTTTCATACAAATACTCGCGTCACTGAAAATATAGAAATGGATGGACGTGTTCCTGAAAGTACTCAAATAATCTGTTAATATCGAGTTTGTTTTTCTTCTCCATTGACACCTACATCAATTTTAGAATATCGAATTCATTTATCTTAATCATTAGACATCCTTATGAATCAGTTTAAAATGTATGAAATACATTATTTCATTGGAATCATTTCATTAGAAATGCAATCACTATTCTATTCGGCATAAATATAAATATTTATTTGCTTTTAAATAACTTTTCTCCAATAAATAAGAAGAAATGATCCAAATATGTACATAATATTTTATTTAACGAACTGACTGTTGAGATCGAGATGGGGTTGGTTCAACTCTCTTTGTGAATGCGAAATTATTTTGTTTTTATTTGAATAGGGATTCCGCGAAAATTGCTTCTCAGTCATGGAGCTGCTTCAAGAGATTTTCTAAATCCTTTACGTAAGTGCATTAATTTTAAAACAATTAAATAAAATTGAATCATGTATTAATTACTTTCTAAAGTTTATTGAAGGTCTGTCAAAGCTTTTACATTGAAGTTGTTGCAATGATAGAATTTTTATCTTACTTCTCATTCGTATTCCTTTAATTCGGGAGAAGCAACCTGATAACTCTAGACAAACTCAAGGGCTTTAAATCAGGAGTCAGTGAACTTGTTTGCCTGATAATGATAACCCAAATGTAAAATTTTACGTTGTCGTTACCCCCAAAGAGGCGGATTCTAGCGAATTTTATCTGCCCTCAATGGGTCTATATGTTCCGTTTTTACCCCAAATGGAGCCATTTACCCCTGTTCGCCGGGCACTGGTTTAAATTCTGAACTCGTAGAAATATTACAGGTGACACTCTTGAGTCCTATTGGATTACATGACTATACGATCTTCAACGTTTTCTTCACCCTTCTAAATGCTAAGAAACTCCAGCCATGAACCGGCTAATAATGCGTGCAACGAGCTGATTGTCATAGTTGATCGGACGAGGCGGGAATGAGGTTGGGTCGACACCACGTGACGGCCCATTCCTGTCAATCCGACGGTTGGGGACAGGCGACAAGCCGTTCGCGGAAATCACACCCTTTCTTAAAAAGCCCCCCCTTGTCTCATAAGTCGTCCAACACGCTCCGAAGCCACACCCCCATATCCTTAAATGGTGTGGAAAGGGGCGGGGGACGGTGGGGTGGAGGGCAGAAGGCGTAAAAACGGCCCTGAAAAGACATGAAAATTGATATTTGTGTACAGTTGACATGAGACGGGACGGTGACTGCAAAGTCAGGGGGGACTCCGGCCAGAAGTGACGGAGAACAAAGTTCAGTAACTGCCGGAGCAGAAGTTAACCGCACATCGAGACACGAAGCTGAGACACGAAGCTGAGACAGCCAAGTGTGAAGATTTCACCCGTTTTGGTCTCTGTCTTGTCTTGAGGACACGTAGAGGATTCTATTTTTGGAGTAACAGAGTCAAAAAGGACATTTACGTCTGCTGTGTATTGTGCCAACCGTGGCGTTTTGGTGGAGGACACGAAGAATTTAGCCACCATCTAGTGCCTGGTGGATAATTTCTTGGACAAAAAAGTCGCAAAACAAAGCCGAAATAGTAAGGTAGTATTTTTGTTCCTCCGTTATGTTTCAACTTAATGCCCTCTATTATGTGGAGAATGCACCCAAGCACGAATTATCTATTATAATTATATCACCTTGAATCTGATTTAAATGGTCTTGGAGTGACGTGAATCTTAATATTTGGAATAACGACAATTTACCACACAAAAATGTTATTGTTATTGCTGACTCATTTAAATCAATTCAATTTTTAAACTATTTTCCCCTCACATACTTTTTGTAAAAAAAAAAAAAAAAAAAGTTTTTAGTAATTTATTTAATAAATCTTAACTTTTTATTTTTTTTATTTATTATTGTTTTTTTTTGTTTGTTTTTTTTAAAAACTATTTTTAAAAATCATTTAATTTTTCTTCATGTGTAATTATTAATGACTTTGGTAGCAATCTTCGCGGACAGATAATTCCGTCAGAAATTACACATTGACTTATGATGACAACTGTCACACTATTAAACTCATGACGTGTTTCTAGCCGATTGACCTCACATATGAAACGCCGGACGCTAGCAGAATGCGGAAGTCTCACTGGACTGTCTTTCTTCGACCGCCGTCAGTCTCACCTGGTATATTTCTTCGGTTTGGTCACAGAGATGCAACTCAGAAGATAGTAGTTTAGTTGTCGCGGCAACGACTGAGTGATAAGTGCCACACTTTTGGTCACAAAGACGCAACTCAAAAGATAGTAGTTTAGTTGTCACGGCAACGACTGAGTGATACGTGCCACACTTTTGGTCACAAAGACGAAACTCAAAAGATAGTAGTTTAGTTGTCACGGCAACGACTGAGTGATAAGTGCCACACTTTTAGTCACAAAGACGCAACTCAAAAGATAGTAGTTTAGTTGTCGCGGCAACGACTGAGTGATAAGTGCCACACTTTTGGTCACAAAGATGCAACTCAAAAAGTAGTAGATTTGTTGTCGCGGCAACGACTGAGTGATAAGTGCCACACTTTTGGTCACAGAGATGCAACTCAAAAGATAGTAGTTAAGTCGTCGCGGCAACGACTGAGTGATAAGTGCCACACTTTTGGTCACAAAGATGCAACTCAAAAGATAGTAGTTTAGTTGTCGCGGCAACGACTGAGTGATAAGTGCCACACTTTTGGTCACAAAGACGCAACTCAAAAGATAGTAGTTTAGTTGTCGCGGCAACGACTGAGTGATAACTGCCACACTTTTGGTCACAAAGACGCAACTCGAAAGATAGTAGTTTAGTTGTCGCGGCAACGACTGAGTGATAAGTGCCACACTTTTGGTCACAAAGACGCAACTCGAAAGATAGTAGTTTAGTTGTCACAGCAACGACTGAGTGATACGTGCCCCCTTTGTGTAGAGGTTAACCGCTAGTGGCTAATAATAGTCATTGATAAAAACACACAAATGCTCTATGGAGAAACGCTGATATTGCAGAGAAAAGTACCCAAAAAAAATTTCAATACTCATAATTTTGAAGAGCTGCATCACTCTTACATGAGTCCCTAATATGATTACTTTTTTTCTAGATGCAGTGGCATGATTGGGTGTATGCACGCCCTTTTTTCCTCTCCTTGTGATATATATAAATAATGGAAACATGCATTGAGAACACATTTATATATTTTTTGCTGATATACTGTTCCCTTCCCACAATTTATCCGACCAGGAGCGTAGGGGAGGATTTGTGAGGGTGAACCAACTAGGGCGCCACCCTTTTTTTTGTTTGAAGGAATGAAAGAGGCGGCGAAATTCCAGTCAGCCCCGGGTGGCACTGACTCTAAGCCACTGGATCCGATGCCATTTTTGTGTAACTGTAACTTGTTAATCTGTTTACGTGAATACCGCAAGCATTAGTCTGCATGGTCGGATTATGCTTGAATAGTCACCGATAATTATTTTTGAAAACCATAAAAAGGTCAGATATTGTGTAAGGAAAATGTAGGCTGTGGGCCTTATAACCCCAGGGCCTTTAGAGTGTTGTTATTACTAATCTCAATGATAATCTTGTCTCTCTCATTATGCGGACCACTAAGGGACATGACCTCCATTGCTGTGTATGTAGGAGGCCGTCAACTGATTGTGCTAGAAATAATATCGTGATGTCTTTTTTCTTAATGTTATTTAAAATGTTTTTGTTTTTTTTGTAGATTCCAATCCCTTTCGTACGTTCAAATATGACTTGTAGTAACGGATTTTAACATTTGTCTAACTAAAGCCCCTATCTCACTGGGCCAATTTGTCTAAGGCCATCCTCTCACTGGACCAAATTATCAAACTAAAGCCCTTATCTCTCTGGAGCAATGTCTAAGTAAAGCCCTTATCTTACTGAAACAAGGTGTCTAACTAAAGCCCTTCACTTACTGAGACTGAAAAAGCTGTCTAACTAAAGCCCTTATCTCACTGGACCAATTTGTCTAAGGCCATAATCTCACTAGACCAAATTATCAAACTGAAGCCCTTATCTCTCTGGACCAAGTTGTCTAAGTAAAGCCCTTATCTTACTGTAGCAAGGTGTCTAACTAAAGCCCTTACCTTACGGGACCAAGTTATCTAACTAAAGCCCTCATCTCAATGGAGCTGAAACCTTAATACTGTTAGATCTTTTTTTAATACTCATCAGTCATAAGACAAGGCGATCTACCAAATTTCCAGAAAGTTGAGATCTATCTATCACCGTACTATCAAACGCTTCTCGTTGGTATTGACTTGCAACTCTTTGTCATAAACAGCTACTTTGGTGTCAAACGCTGCCAGCACCCTCGGTTCTACAGTAAACTTTCTTGGACCACATAGTTTACGTGGCGCCCTCGGCTAAAAAAAAACGCCCCAAACTCAACGCTCAACTCAGTATCAATTTCTCGGCGCATGAAATCAAAGCAACCCTAATCTAAACCAACCCTTCCCTCAACTTAGAAGAATAAAATGTACACAAGTAGATTGTTTAAATACTTAATTAAAGTGTAGCCTACATTAAACATAAAAGAAATTTACTTCTAATGCAACTATTTCTTTTCCAAACTTTCTTTTATCACGTGAACCTGAATAAGTTTGTTATGCGTTATTAGGCGATATGTTTTAAGATTTATTTTTATATTAAACTTAAGTTAATACTTTAACATGTGCTTATGTTATTAAAACGGTAAACCAAATAATAGAAAGAAAAAAAACTTGAAATTTAAAAAAAAAGATTTTTATCAATCCGATTTTATAATTATCGGTTAAAAGTCACAACTTGGATGCAGGGGCGTCACTAGGGTTAGTGTCACCCGGGGCGGTAGAACATTGTGTCACCCCCTCATGACTTATTCCATAGAACTCATCAGAGTCCTCCAGTGCCAAACAATGGGATCATATAGAATTTTACATTTGGTGTCACCCGGGGCGGCCCCCCACACCCCCTAGTGACGCCACTGCTTGGATGGTATAATTCAAAAGCCGTGATAATTATTTTGAAAAAAAAAACTTTCTGTAAACTTCACATCTAAAAATCTTGACATGATATTACAGACTCTCGGACAACTAGATCATTTCTGTTTACAACCTGCAAGATCTAACAGATAAATATTACAGCCAAGTATGTACTTTTACATCTTTATCATAGTACGGAAAAATGAGAAAAGTGTTTTTCTTTAATGCCCTTGGTGTCAGTCAAAAGCCGTTTTAATGCCTGGATAAAGGATACACTTGTCTGGAGCCTTCAAGTTTTCACGGGCCTTCTTGAAACGGCTATTAATCCAAGGACCTCTGAGTTCTGAAACGGCTCTTAAGCCAAGGACCTCTGAGTTCTTAAAACGGCTCTTTTAGGCCAAAGACCTCTGAGTTCTTAAAACGGCTCTTTTAGGCCAAAGACCTCTGGGTTCTTAAAACGGCTCTTTTAGGCCAAAGACCTCTGAGTTCTTAAAACGTTTATTCACCATGAGACAAATATTAAATTAAATTAAACCTGGTTTTCATTCTGTGTTTTGAACCTGTTTAGAGTTCAACATCAAAACACACAGTGTGGTGGATGGTAACCAACGTATGACAAGTGTTGGAACCTTTATGATTGGAACCCATTTTTTAAAATCTCACTGCAGCGTAAAACAAACGTTGAGTTTACCACTCAATGTTATATACTATATACACTAAACATGTTAGGTCTAGGGGTAAGGGAGCTATATATTTCCTACTCAAGGGGAGGTAATTCTAATATATCAATACCATTTTTTTAAATTATCTTTTTTTTAAAAAAAATTATGTACAAAACAATGAATTATTGATTTCATTTTTCTGCTGTTTCAGATCTGATTGGTTCATACAAGTATCGATCTACTTGGTTACAATCAAGACTTGTTCTGGGGCTTTTTTAAAAACTTTGATCTACGAGGGAAGTCTGTTAAAGAATTAATTATCCGCATTGTGCTCGCAGAAAAGTTCCTGTACAAACATGACCAGCGAGGCAGACACCAGCGTCTGTGATCCCAACGTCTTCTACAACATCCGAAACTCACATCAACTCCACTACGACGCCCAGCAGCACCACATGTCTCACCACAACCACATCAGCAGCAGCAGCTACCCGTCGGCTCACGACGGCCGCCACCACCACAAGTTTCAGCCCAGCGACGCCCGACGCAGCACGGATGACGACGACGATGAAGACAACGAGGACAACGACAAGCTCATATCGGTCGATGATTTCGACGACAGTGACAACGAGGACATCCGCAGCTGCAGCACCCTGAGCCCCACACCCTCGGACAACGCTGTGAACAGCAGCTCTTCCAGAACGTACGGCACGGGCCGCACCAGCGGCGGCTGCGGGAAACTCCGAAAGAAGAGCGGCATGGTGTCAAAGGTCATGGATGAACAAGAGTTGCAGAACCTGCGGCTCAAGATCAACAGCCGCGAGAGGAAACGCATGCATGACCTGAACTCTGCACTGGACGGTTTAAGAGAGGTGATGCCGTACGCCCATGGTCCGTCCGTTAGAAAGCTCAGCAAAATCGCGACGCTACTCTTGGCCAAGAACTACATCCTCATGCTGAACTCGTCGCTGGACGAGATGAAGAAACTGGTCAGCGAAATCTATCACAACCACGGACCGCCTCGGCCCGGCGGGTTACCTCCCGTTGCTCCGCCTCTTCCCCCTCCGCCCCAGCCAACGCCGGTTGCAGTTGTGGTGAGCTCCGCGGCCAGCTCCATGAGCTCAAGCTCTCCTAACGACACCGTGTCCAGAAGCCTTTCGTCCAGAGCTCAAACTCCGACCAGCAAGCCCAGCGACAGCCACACCGGTGTTGCCCGCCCGCAACACCACACAAGCATCTCCTTTGGTCAGGCCCTCACTAACCCGATGCTGTCCCTGCCCATCCCGGCTCTTAGACTCCCCGTGCCTGGTCTGACGCCCCACGAGATAAACGCCATCGCAACCGCGTACAGCATCTCCAAAGCAGAAGGCGCCGGCGGTGCGCACCTCGCCAACTCGTATTCTTCGCACGATCGTGCGCACCCGTATCAAAGGTGGCCGGTGCCGTGTGCATGCGCGCAGTGTTTGACCGGAACTGGACATTTGTCTTTAGGACTTCATCTGAGCCGTTTTTCTCACCCACTCCTCTCGTCTGCTCCCTCTTTACCTCGAAAAAACTGAGACGTCTTTTAAAACTTTGCCAGTGCCGCTTAAGTCTGCAGGGCACATCTGCTATATCAGTTATTCTAAACTTTCAAAAACTTAACCCATAAGAACACCAAGGAAAGAAATAATCTTTGTCTTTTGTAGAGGGCTCATATGCTTGGTGGCCTTATTAGGTTACGATGATTGAATTCAAGACTTCATCCACTGGTCAAGAGAATAGTGTTGATAATTTTAATGACTGTAGAGTTGATGATTACGCTCCATCACAGAACGATGGGTATGCATTTATTATCAAAATAACTACAGAAGATTATAAAACTATTTTAACATATTTTAACACATAACTTACCAGGCTAAAATGACATGAAAGGGCTGGTAGACTCAGTCTACCGGAAGAGTAATGTTTGTAAATATTTGACTGTGATAGAAACACCAAACATTCCCAGCTCTCTTTAATCTTTACAAGCTGCTTTATTGTATAACCTGAAGGTATGTGTATTTTTTTTAATTTTTTTTTTAAATTTTTTTTTTTGCGACTGCTGTGACTCGCGTTAAGTGCAGTTAATGTGAAGTTTACGTCAGAAGTCAATAACGAGTCATGTTTATGTGTACTTATGACTAATATCTAACTGCTGAAATCTACCACTGATAAACCTTATAATGTGTTACCATTTAATAAATTGAGTTACTAATGATTTTGGTGTGTTTTTTTAACGGTGTATATATTTTTAACAAGACCCTTTGTTACAAGCCATCCTTAAAAATAATTTTGTCCATAAACTTTTATCTTTAGTTTTTAGTATTTTATGGTCATTTAAAAATTTTTTTTAACCACATTTCATCGGTTCTTTTTCTAGCCACTTTAAGTTATTTCTATATAAATATTTTTTTTCTTCTATGAATATTGTCTTTTGCTTTTATTTTGTAACTATACTTTGGGGCCGTCCATATAGTACCTCACGCTATTTTTGACAATTTTTAACTCCATCCTCCCCCCTGTCACAAACCGTCACACTTTCTTACACCCCCCCCCCCTCTGGACCGTTACGTACTTTATGGACGGCCCCTTTATAATTTGTAACCTGTTTTGAAAAATTTAGATTTAAATTAGCGAGTATCAAATTTAGTTTGTTGAACATATTTTTTCTTCTTCGATTTCCAGAGGGCTAGTTTATTTAAAATTCTTTTACCTTTAAATCTCAATGTTTTATTTCCAACATGTTTTATTATATGTTTTATTATCAACAATGAAGATGCATGTTCAAGCTTATGATTTTTTTAATAAAAGAAAATAAATTTATATTTTTGAATATTTAAAAAAGATTACATTCACTTTCAGCACAATACATGTCACCTATCCTAGACTGACAGAGATTAGCTTGAATGATACATGTCACCTATCCTAGACTGACAGATTAGATTGAATAGGGTTATATTCTGGACACGTTTGTCTCAACAGTTTTCTGTTACTAAGTTATTGTTAGCAATATTTTTCATTGTAATTAATTACATTCCGTCTGTAAATTAAACTATGCACTGATTGAAAATAATAAAACCTGATATATTAACAAATCTCTTGCTGAACTGTTTTCGTCAGAATAAAGTTAGAATGAACCCTTTTTTTAAGTTTATTTATTTATTTTTCCAGAGAAATTTCCAATGGAATTGGCACACATTCTCAAAATGAAAGGTGAATTTTAACTTTTCACACCCTTATTTAAATCCGACAGTTGAATTATTTGAGTTTTCAATAGTTCAATGAACATTTTAAAGCAAATTTTACTTTTTCAGAAACGTCCAACTCATAATTATCGTAATATTTAAAATAGGAAGAAACAATGGGGTGGGAGAATATTCTTGTTAAGAAATGGAGAATTTAATTTAAAAAAACTGGTGTTTAAAAAGTCAGGAATTTTACTTTACTTACACGTAGAAAAGTTAATACTTGGAAATCTTTTCATTGAAGACCACAGTAAAACTTGTTCCATCGATAAAGAATGATGTGAATAGAATACGTTTAACTATAACATTGATAACTTCATACTCCTAAACGTTAACAGAGAATAACCATATAATAAATTTTATGTAACACAAAGGCATGACATAAGACCCAATCCTTGTAAATTTAGTGACATGTTATTTTATTTTAACCCAATTAATACCCATACAGTATGTGCTGTCACTATTCTTCAAAGCAGAATACATGTAACATTTTTAAAAATAATTAGAAATCTACTTGGTTCTACAGCATTTAAAAAAATAAATATATCGATTTAACCTCATTTTATTTTGATTAAACATTGACTTTATAAAAACTAAGAACATAATAAATTTTGATATTTTATAGCGAATGTAATTTCTTATTGTACGTAATGTTTACTATTTCTCATAAAATGATAGTCCCAGATACCATCTTATTATAATTATAGTTATGGGATTTTGAATTTTAAATGTCATAAAGTGGAATTAATTTTTTTTTCTACCAAACAATTTTTTTGCTCTAGAATTCTGATATGAATTATTTTGAATTCAAAATTAGATTGTCAATAATTTATTAATTTTAGATCACATCTTTTGTTGTGTTTTGAAAAGTGAAATACGAACTTACAGAAAGCAAGGAAAGAAACAACCCCCCCCCCCCCCGAAAAAAAAGTCGCACAAACACACATTACAACTGAAAAAACATGTGCTAAGAAAACTAGTTATTTGAGGCCTAATTACCAGTTTATTAATTTAAAAAAATTAATTAATCAGGAACATTTTTCAAATTTTAAAATCAGCATTTTTGAAAAGGTACAACATATTAATATAAATAATAATATAAACACAAAAAGATCTACCAACCAATCAGAGTCTACGATACCAACCAATCAGATTCTACGATACCAACCAATCAGACTCTACGATACCATTATATCAATCCTTTCATCACGTGACGTGCCTAGAGGCGTGGGCGGTCATTCCTCTCCACAGTTGTCTGTCTTTTGTATTGCCCATCAGCTCCGCTGGTGATTGTGCCCCATGCCATCTTGTCAGCCCATCCAGCATATTTTCTCTCTGTCTGCCTCGATCCCTTTAGCCCCCAGATCTTTACTGTTCTTACTGTGTGTTCTAGTTTGCCTCAACTCATGATGGATCCAAAAAATTTAGATTGTCTCTTTCTAAAGTCAGACATAATTTTTATTTTCTGGCCTACTCCTTTCAGAACTTCTTTTTCACACTTCTTCTTCGTCTATGGTAATTTTAACATTCACCTAAAGAACTACATTTCACAGGCTTCCAAGCGTTTCTGTAATTCATTTGTTACTATCCAGGCCTCACATCCATAAAATAAAACTGGTTGGACGTAACATTGAAGCACTCTTTTCCTTACTTCCATTGATATGGATTTTATGGTCAGGAGATTCTTCATTTTATTGAATACTACTTTCGCTTGTGCTATTCTGCTTTTTATCTCCATTGTGCACACACAGTATATACAGTAATAAAAAGTATAAATTTAGTCCTTTCCAACTAGATTTTTTAAAATATGACAAAAAGCTGTATAATCCACAACTATCTTTTAAAATATTTTTTCTTTTAAATTATAATTATTTTTTTGACGTGGAGACTTTTTCCAAAATATTACCCTCAAGTTCAGTGGCGTAGCTAGGGATTTGAAGGGATTTTGGGACCCTGGGGTCTTGGCCTCTTTGGGGGCCCTGCATACATGGCAGTGGCGTAATATTAAATGTTTTAAAAATTCATACTTTCCTTCGGTGCCCCAATCTAGTGAGGGCCCGGGGGACTTTCGATTTGGACCCCCTCCCCAAGCTACGCCACTGCTCAAAGTAAAAATGGTTCCGCTTGTATTTCATTGTGGCTGTTCACTCTCAGGAAATTGTTTTAACAAATGAAAGACACTTGTTTAGAGATAGATTTTTTTAATGAAGCTGTGAGACACACAAATAGTTGTACAAGAGTCGTGTTTACTGTTTATCCTACCAGATTTTCAATTCAAATAATGGGGCAAAGACAAAAGAAAACACGGTAGATCTAAATGTTTTCTGGTAAAAGGTATGTCTTTTTTATTGTTTTATTTTTAATTATTTTTTTTAACAATTAATTATTTTTTAAAGTTGAATAGAAAAAAGGTATCAATAAATAAGAAAACATAAATATGTCTGTGTCTGTTTGACATGCCTGTTTAAAGATGTTATGAAGAAACAATCCACAAATGGAGCAATCTACGAAAGATTGCGAAAATCGTGAATATAGATGCAAAAGGAGAACTGAATGTCAAGCGGACGATATCAAAAGTAAAACACCTTAAACAAATGATCGTTATTCTTGAGTAATCTCTACTGCAGGCATTTTCACATTTAACAATGTTCCTGTTGGTGACCAGCCATTTTGGGGATGGATAGATTTCAAATGTCTACATGATAGAACCCTTAAATGATCATCAGCAAACAAAGTTCAGCTAAGATTTAACATCCGTCCCATTAATACCGTTTTAAAATATATACGTGTAAAGCAAGGTAAGAAACTTGATCTGAAGGGGAAGGGAGGGGGGCAGGACATTTTTTCTTGCTGGGTAGAAACCTGTTACTACAGAGGAAGGCGCAAGTTATGCTCAACAAGATCTGATGACGCAAATAGAAAGAGAACTTTCCGATTATTGATTCTAAACACTAGACTAACCTCTTCCCCAAAATCCTCAAACACAAGACACCATCACTTGTTTCGAAGCAAATATTTTAGTCTAATGCTACTTACCAACTACCGGAAAGCATAAATAATATAAAAGCCCAGGTCACTCACTGGATGTGGAACGCTGAGGAGCGATGTACGACAGTCTACAGCAGTTAGTTGAAAAATCGTGTGGTGATTAGCGCTGTAAAAATATTTAATATGATGACGTCAGTGTTTGGTGTGCATCGGTGCGCAAAATACAACACCTATTATTAAATACTTTGCGTACATTTCAGAAAGTTTAATATTTCGTATTTATCAAAAAAGGACAAGTTAGTTGGGCTTTTGAAAAAGGTTGGCGCCGTAGGCGCCCTAAAAAAAGTGGGCGCCACTGGCGCCCCGGCACAATCTAGTTTTACTATAATAAAAATGTATCTGGGAGTCCAATTGTAAAAACCGATTAGTATAGTAATTGACATAAGCATGACAGTTCATTGACTTGACAAAAGAACACAAAAAAGTAAAATTACCACAACTTAATATTAGGGCTGTTATCGATTAATTTAAATTTAATCGTTAACTTTTGACAAATTACCGAATAATTAATCGATAATTTTGATTAAGCTAAAAATAAGATGTATGACGTCATTAAGCTGAAAATTTCAAGGGAAGTAACAAAAACAGGCCGTTAACATTTTTTAATTTAAATATAAGAGCTTATTTTAAAAGTTACACTTTAAAAATGTTTTTTTCTTAATGGAGAAGTTTTTACATTAAAAAAAGCAAACTATTATTAATTATTTATAATTAATCATTGATTAATAAATCGGGAAAATTATTTAAAACAACCTCTTCAATTTAATCACTATTTCATCGATTAAAATAATTTTAATCGATAAATTGTTTTACCGATTAATCAAGAAATTAATCGGTAATTTCCGCAGCCCTACTTAATATAGATCTATATAAGACGAACGAACACACGACATGGGAACATACGGACAAGTAAACATACAGACAATTGAGTATTTATTATAATATTTTAGAGATTGAAAAGGGAAGATGTTAAACGTCGAAAAGTTCAGAAAATTAAATTCAATAAATCTAATCATCATTGTGGGTACTGATCTCTGAATGGTTAAAAATATATATATATATATATTTTTAAAAAATTGTTTAAAAGAACGAAAATAATTATAAAAATGTAACCACTAAAATGAATTTAACAAAATAAATAGATACAGGTAATAACCAATGTTCCCTCTAAGGTTCGTTGGTCCGTGTGCAACGCACAAAAACTCGAGCAAAGTTGCACAGCATCAATTTTGTGTGTAATAATTTACAAAATTTGCTGCGCGATAAGTTTAAGCAGCAGTGTCGGTCAGATATTTATGCAGCCGCACAGCTTAATGGGAATATTGGTAATAACTATCAAGTTTTGGAAGTGATTGTAAAAGACTTTATTTATTTGGCCTAAATTTTCAGCTAAAACCTGAACTGGCGATGCGTTGAAGAACATTGAATTTTAATAATAATAAAAAGTATTAATGATCTTTTTTAAAAATAAATTTATTTACTATTTATAGTAATTTCAAAGTGTTGTTGTTTTTTGTTTTTAAAATTTATTCAACTAAATTTTAAACAATGAACCAATTTTTTAAAAATTCAAATTAGCCTACTATTCCAATATATATATTATTTTTCTATAGACTGTAGACAGCCCAGTAATTCATGTGGAATTCCTAAAAGGAATTTTTTAATATATAATAATCAGTTGCAAAGAATGTTAAAAAGAACTTTCAAATAATTTAAAATGCTATAATAAATATTCAATCAATTACATGCTTTAACTTATAAAAGGGGCAGTCCGTAAATTACGTCAAAAAATAAGGGGGAGGGGGGGGGTTAAAATTTTTGACAATTGTTGACAAAGAGGGGGAGGTCAAGAAAAATTGACGTCAACAATGTTGCTTTAAAAAAAAAAAGAATTTAATTACTTAACAAAGAAAAATTAGGCAGCATTTGTAGTCCTGTCTAACACAATCGCCCAACCTTCAGTATTTTAATCTTAATCGAGAACTGTCGGGACTAACTTTGCCACATAAACATTTTTGGAAGCCACCTTGATATAAAAAATAAGGTCGAACAATTTATGAAGAGTTGGAAAAATTAAACTTCAGATATGCTGGCGAAACATTATCAGAAATATGGAAGCAAGTAAGCATAGACAATTTTCCAACAGTGCCAGAATATATTGTGCCTGAAAAGTCTGAGCTTGAAGTTGAAAATGTAATAATCAAAGATCAAGTTTGGTGCCCAAAACATGTAAGGACAAGTCAATACTTTCTACAAATTGTCAAATGGTGTGACTTAACTTGTTGCCAACCGATTAGAAAGCTCGTACTTTGATATTATTGCTGATCGATTTATCCCCCCCCCCACACCCCCGCCAATTCCAATCTGCCAAACTAATGAGGATCTTAAAGCACCAGAAGTATCTGATATAACGTCACATAGATTTCCATATTTTTTCTTCAATTAGTCTGTGAAAGTTGAAAACATACTACCTCGATCAAAAAAAAGTATTCTAAATTCTTCCATATGATATATACTGTCCATCTATTCAGTTGCTAATGGTTGAACGGATCTTTAAAACCTGTCACCTTTATGTTGCTTCGCAAACCATGTTAGAGAAGCACGTTCAACAGCACCGACACTGTATGCCTGGGCCCAGTCAAATATTACATGCACACCAACAGCAAAGAATTCGTCCAAGGCGAGTGACAGCCCAAAGACAGAGAGAGCTCGTGGCAATTATTGCTTATGGGGAGGTTTTTTTTTTTTTTTTTTTTAGTGCGGAATGGCTAGATGAAGAAAATGTTGACTTGTATGGTGTTTCGGCTCCACAATAAATTATTCCGCCAGAACCTATGCCAATAATAACATTTGAGGAACATTTGACATCTCAATGGGAATATATAGAGTCTAGGATATAGGGATTTTGGATTTTTTGGCAAAGAATATGTTGAATATAATATGCATTAAAAGTGTGTTTATAGTTCAACTTTTTAATCTCGCTTCTGCTTGAAGTTGAAGCTAGAACAAGCCTTTGTATATATTTAAATAGTCTTTAAAAATTAAAATGTTATATTAATTTCAAATATGTTCATAACAGTGGCGGATTTAGCTTTGTCTGCGTGGGGGGGGGGGCAGGAAAATTTTAGGGGGCGCCGCCAAATTTTACTAATGACCTATCATTCCGCAAACACTAATTATTAGCTTACTAATTAAGTAAATTTTCCAAACCATCAAACAAGTCAAGCAGAATCAACAATATAAACAGATAATCTATGTTTTCAAAATAGTAACGTAAATTTATTTCAATCGTATATTTTTTATCTAAGAAAGAAACTTAGTTTATACGATTTTATAGAGAGCCCTGGGCTCTAATTAAATTCCTATCAACGTGATTTCATTGAAGCAAAATGATTTATCGTTGATTCAAAGTCAACTTTCTCCTCCAGATCACGTTCATTTGAAATTAATAACAATCAAGATTTCTTCCAACATCGATCAATTGTTTTACAAATGCAATGTCAATGCTCTTGCACTGCAAGATAGTTTTATAACACGAAGATATTATCCAACAACTTTTGTACAAATATCAGAAAAACGAAATAATATTTTTTATTAAAACAGATAGTCCTTTAGCCTCTGCTCTTACACTTCCTTTATATTCTGTAGATTCCATTTATTTTATATCTTCTAGAGTGGTTAGAACAGCAGAAAATGATCCATCAACTGCATGCTTACGGCTTGCCTAACTTGTATCAGAAAGTCATTTCAGAAGATCTACTGTTGATTCATATTGAGATTTATGATGCTCTTTAATAGTATGTAGACGTGGTAAGCTAGACGCAAAGAATGCATACAACCTTTCAGCTGTGCCGAAAAACAATTGCACATCACTGTTTACAGACATTGCTTCGATAGTGACCAAATTCAAAACATGGGCACAGTAATCTACATAGATGGCATTGGGTGAAAGTTTCTTTATTTGAGTTTGAAGGCCACTCTTAATTCCAGACATCACAGATGTGTCATTGTATGCCTGTCCTCGACAGAGTGTGATATCAATGTTTCCCTTTTGTGATTTTGAGTTCCTTTAAAATCTTCTCAGCAAATGCGGCAACATTGCTGTTTTCCAAAGTATAAAAGCATGGCTGGATTAAGCCATCTTGTTGCCCTGGGACAAACCCACAAGGGTGCCTCCTTCTGCCTCTGGCCCTGATTCTCCAATGACCGCTTGTATGTTCAATATTATGCACACACAGATTTACATCTGGCAATGTTTTTGAGTACATCAGTAGCGTTAATTGTGCACAAGTCTGCCTCAATCATCAGCAGAGACAAGAAATCATTTTTTGTTTAATCTACTTTGATTTTTTTACAAGGCGATATTTACATTAGGAAAATCACACTTGGTGTTGTCTCTATCACTTTGTATAGTTCAACTTGACTGGACGTGTTGTATGAAGATTTTGATTCAAGAAACTTGTTACGAATATATGGGTGGAACTTTCGTAATTCAGTGTGTAAATTATTGTACAGATCTTCAGGATAAGCATTTATTTGTCCTTGAAAACACTGAGATGTTTATGGTACATCGACCAAACAAGAAAATGAAACGGCTATATCATTATATGCCCGTACTTGTCTACTCATCTCTGCTTCAAGTTTGTCAACAATGGCATAGAGAGTAGATTTATGAAATTTTTCAATGACATTCAGAGATACCTCAGGGGTATCGCCATCAATCAAAACTTTCTTTTACGATTACAGGTCAAAGTTGACCTGGTGTTATTTCTTTTGCAGCTTCTGCAAACCTTTCGAATTCATTCCTAGATTCAGGCAAGTGATATGCTATAGTGAAGAATACGAATAAGCACACTTATTCAAGTTCACGTGCTCATATTGTAGAGCTTGACTGACACTGTGAAAATGTAACTCTTCTTCCCGAAAGACAAGCGTGACAGAAAATTCTAATTATTGTATATTCTTTGCTATGTTTTCTGCTTCTCTTCTGGTGTCGCCCTTCTGTGACAGGTCTTCTTTTAAACTTGTAAAAATTATAACGCTTTTATGATCTGAGGTTGAGACTTAAGAATAATGGGTGACTCGATTTTACATTTGCAATTGGCTAATGTCATGTCGATTACGTATGGCTACTGAGACAATATACACATTTTTCTTGAGGACTTGTGGTGACCCCAAATACTTGGTGCCCTAGGCACGTGCCTTGTTTGCCTAATGGTTAATCCAGGCCTGTATAAAAGCCTATACATCTTTCCACAACATGTCCTGATATTAAAACTGAACGTAAAGAAACTGACATCTGATCAATTTTAGATATATCAACGGTTTAATCAATAACAAAAGAAAAGAATTGTGCAGAATTAACTTCTTTTTTTTAAAATCAATTATAGCCGATAATTCAGATGCAAGTTATTGAATTAAATCAATTTGCACATCATATCTTAAATAAAGTTAATTTTTCTTTTCAAAATTTAGATGACTGTCTAAAATGGAATCATATTAATTTAGATAAAAAAGATAACAATTCACGAAAATTTCAAATGTTCCTACAACTACCATCACCAAAGCAAGAATGTTCTCTGTGGGCTCTGAATGGCAAACTTTGTTTTACTTAGAGCAGCGACACTTCTATCATTCATTTCAACACTTCTCTATTCTTTTCCACTTGACGACGCTCCTGACTCATCAAACCATATATTACTGTTTTGAAATACGATATTTAGTAAGCAAATACTGTCGTATTGAAGTTAAGTTAAGTGTTGATTAGGAGTTTCGTGTTTAGCAATCTTTTTTTTCTGCTCTAGTGACACCTTTTTAGTGTTCACTGAGGGCGTCTTAAGGGGGGCGCAATTTTAGACCCAACAGGGGCGCGGGGGGGCAAGCCGCCCCCCTGCCCTATAGCTAAATCCGCCACTGGTTATAATTCAAAGATGTGTAAACATTTTTGTAAACCCTATAGATCTAATCTCTTTTCTTTTTAGGGTAATATATCATACGGAATAACCGATGTCCTTGTTTGTTTTTGTTTGTCATTAACTTCTTTTCAATTTTTATCTTATAATATGTTTTAAGATTTATATCAGTACTTATTTCATCTTATTGTACTGATGAAGGCAGTAGCCGAAACGTCTACTGTCATTAGTATTAGTTCATAAATAAAGCTTTAATTTTATTGTCTTCTTACACAATGTGTGTGTGTTTTGTTTTTTGTTTAGAGTAAGCCTTTGTAGTTATGAAAATATGTTTATAAGTTAGAAGTTTATTAAACTTCGTTTTTTCTAAACGTTTTTCTTTTATTCACTTTTGTGTTGTAGTTGTAAACTGTAAACAAACCAATTAAAACATTTTTTTATTGGGGGGGGGG